>VVHJ01000115.1:0-18868 GCA_015107715.1 Tylochromis polylepis | reverse complement strand
GTAAAAAGACTTTGATGTCTTAAATACCCCTTTAACTATACGGTGCATTCATTTGGTAAATAACACATGAGTTTCTTTGTTCTTGTTCTGTGTCTAGACAGGTTAGAAAAAAGATGGGCTAGGTAAGCCGATTGTGCTTGGAGCCTGCAATCCAGCTGTTGTAGCTGGGAAGTCCCATAGTGGTGTCTGGAGTAATATCAGTTGACAGATCCCCTCACTGACACCAGGATGTCCGTCTATGGCCCTGACCACATCACAGTGTTCAGTATCCTGTCTAAGCAGGTGTCAGATTGCTGCCTATTGATAAATGATTAGAGTTGCTAAAGATGGACTGTGGTGCTGCCACCCGCAGGGGTCTAGGTGAGACGGATGGGTCCATTTGTAATGCAGAGGGGGCCCCACAGCTGCATTAACTATTAAAGTGTGGTTATCTCAGGGCAATGGTACGCCAGCAGCACTGAAACAAACTATAGCGAGAGAAAGTATAATTCTAATGTTGATATATGGGCCCCTGCTTCTGTATTATGTGGTCCATTCTCCAGTCTGCAGCTTAGATTGGGACGATATGAATGAAACAGCGATAGCTTGTCATTTAATAAATGTCTGGTCAACACACTCTTGATACCCTAAGAAACATAATCATATACTAAATGTTCACCTTAGGTAATGTTAAAACTTTAAATTCTAAATTGGATTGAAATAAATTTAATCCACACTGTTTTCAGCGTTTATTAATCGACTTGCAAAGACAGCTTTGTCTTAACCTCACACTTACTTTGCCCTGTGACATTAAAGGACCTCAGACAAAATAGTGTAAAAAACCTTAGCACAGTTGCTTGGCATCCCAACAAGCCTGAAATGATATAGTTACCACCGGTCTGCCACACAGCATGGCCAGTAAATGAAAGAAAGACCCATGAAGCCGAGAGGCCAAATGACTTCACCTTTAGCTGCCTCTGGTGTTTGTCTTTACTTGTAAACAGGCACTGTGAGGAAGTTCACTTGTTAAACTTTCTACAGATGGTCAATATCTTTATCTGTTTCCTGCTCCAGCTGGTAGAAGTCTTGAATAGCAGTAAAGAGGGAGAAATTGATTCCACTGTACCTTTCCTCCTCTCATTTTGTCACCCTGAAGTCCATCTTGTAAATGTGCCCTCAGAGTCGATTGGCCTGAGGGATGGAGGAGCACTGGGAGTAGCTGGGTAAAGGAGTGAGCCATCTATCCTTGGTACCGAGAAGGGGGGAGGAGGGGACATGGTGTCGTTCCACCTGCCTGCTGAATAAATCATCGCTTAGGCCATTCTGCAGCTGCAGTCCAATTAACCAAAGGGGACCCTGTGAATGCAGTTAGGTGATATGATTAATTACACAGTACTGACAATACATACCATAGTTCACAATATCCCAAAGGGCAAACACAGAAGATGGCTTTACTTTGCAGATTTTAGCATGCCTTTGAAGTATTGCTCCCTTTGGATGTACACTAACATTATTGAAAGTTTTTATCATACCTACAGTAACTAATTATGCCTCTATCCAGTACCTTTGAAAGTGGAAACTCTTCCAGTAGAAACAAACAAGCAAACAAATGTACACATTCATAAAAGTGAAGCCACTCCAGTAATCTTAAACTAGCTTCAAAGCCAAGCAAACAAAAGCAAGCAAACATTTTTACCTCTTAGAAGGCAAGTCTTTCTGGCATACTAATTTAAGGTGTCATTAGTTCCTTTTACATGGCTTATGACATAGCTCCAGTTCTTACTACTTCAGCTCATTTAAATGGTGCCTTTAATTTAACATAAAAAGTCAAAGAAGAAGGTGGAAGAGAAAGGTTAATGGGACTGACACAAAGGGCAGACAGCAGAAGAAGTCTAGCCTTAAGTGTCACATCCTGCTTGCATCACAGCCCATACAAGGAACCAATTAGACCTGGTCAGTAATTAAGAGAAGTCCAGTAGCCTGGCTCTGGCCTTAGCTTTCTGGAGGATTAAAGCCTTCTCCAAGACAACTGCTTTTAATGGCCTCCATCCTTCTATCAATGATATGCTCACACATTGACGTTTGACTGCTGCCACATCAAACAGAAAGGTCACAGAGGATGTAACAAATGAAAATGGAGGAAAGACGAGACAAGGACGTAATTGCAGGAGACTTTGGTCAATGGGAGAAAGACCGCTCAGCCATTGTTTACTTTTAACAAAGCTGATGTTGCAGCACAAGCACTCACCATCCGGCTCTTTCTATTTCCAGCATGCGTGGCTTGTTTCAGCTGAGCAAAAGAAAGAAGTTAAACATGGACTTGACATTTACAGCCAACGTCTGTTTAAAGGTTACATTCAGTTTCGAAATGAAAACTTATGCAAGATCTCTGCTTACTGCATATATAAGAAATGCGGCATTTGTATGTGGGTTTGAATACGTTTTGTTATTGAATAAATAACTTAGTATTTAATATTAACAGTGGATCAAAATATCTTAAAGCTGTCATTAGTGATGACATACTGGCAACTACACCACACCTTAGCTTCTTTTAGCCCAATCTTTTCATTTTAAAACACTGTTCTTTAGGTCATTCTTACCACTCTCATCGAAAACATTTCCAACATCGACATGTGGCTGCTCCCAGCAGCTGAAGTTCAGCAGTTGGAGGAGCTGTACACCACCATGGTGGATTTTAAATCAAATAAAAAAGATGTAATTCGAATGCAGACCTTTAGTTGAGGTTTTTAATACTTGGAAAATCCTATGCAGTCAATGACTTCCTGAAGACTGGAACCCATGGCCATCACCAAATGCTGTTTTACTTCCTTGAGATGCTCTGCCAGGCTTTTACTGGAGCCACCTTCAGTTGCTGCTTGTTTGTAAGTCCTTCTGCTTCTTTTTTGTCTTCATTAACTAAACACATGCTCCACTGGACAGAGATCAGTGACGAATATCAACTTATTTGCTTTGAGAAACTCTTGGGTTGCTTTTGCAGTATGCTTTGGATCATTTGCACTTGAAGCATTGTCTAATCAATTTTGCAGCATTTAGCTGAGTCTGAGCAGACAGCATAGCCCTGTACGCTTCAGGATCCATCCTACTACTTCTATCAGCAGTCACACCATCGATAAATGTCAGTGACCCAGTTCCCCTGGCACCCATATGTTGCCTCCACCATGTTTGACAGTGGATGTGATATGCTTTGAATCATATGATATTCCTTTCCTTTTGGATGATTTTCACTTTTTATTATATTGGTACAGCTTTATCTTGGTGTCCAATTAATTTTTTTTCAGAATGGTGCAGACTCTTTTAGGAGTTTTCTGGTATAGTCTGATCCGACCTTCTTGTTCTTGAGTGTAACCAGTAATTTGCACCTTGCTGTAAATTCTCTATATTTACATTCATGAAGGCATCTCTCGATAGTAGAGTTTGTCAAGAATAGGCCTACCTCCTTACTGAGGAGCTACTGAGCTGGTTAGTTTATTCCTTCCACCTACGAACGCACCAGACTCTAGATTTGGCCACTGCTAAGATTTTGTTTTGTTTTTTGTTTTTTATCTTTATGATGGCCTCCCTCACATACTTCTCTTAAGACCTCATACTCACAATTCCAGTGAAAATAAATCCCTGTTCAGGACTTGGAATTAAGGGCATACCTTTTATCTGCTTAATTTAAGCATCACCTGACTTTAAAACCATTCATCAGTCAATTGTTCAATTAGTTTTGAGCCTGTGAAAATGGGGGACTATGTATAAAAATGGCTGTAATTCCTGAACAGTTAATGTAAGACTTTTATTAAAGAGTCTGAATTAAAGCTGAAAATATGCACTTTGTGGTGGTGTATAGAGGCCAAAGCTACCAAACTGTGTCATGGTCCAAAAACTTATGGATGTAACTGCATAATACAGTGGCAGCAAATACTCTTTAGAGACTAGTAGTTCTGTTAAGGATCTAGACAAACCCAAACAATGTATTTATTTTAAAAGTATATTGAGTGGAGCACTTTGATAACAGAACTGTCTGCTGGCTATCTCAGTTTCTAACTTCTTGTAGATGATTTGTTTTAAAAACTGTAAACAGTAAGAAACTCTGTTCAGTGTTTAAAGAAAACGGAATATATTGGGCAGCTAAAAGTCAGCTACACTGAAACATGTCATGAATGCACGAATGAAATCTGCTCTGAATACATATTAACTGGATGGTACTGAAGCTGGATTTATTTTTTAGCGTTTGTTAATTATTGCTGAAGAATACTGTAATGTATCCCAGCTTGTATTTCCACCACACAAAAGAACAGATGTGCTAATTAGCGTTTGAAATCATACATTTGCCTGAAAAACAAACAGACACACACACAGTCCATCAATAAATTTATCAAAAATATCAAGGCTTATGTTGATCTGAGAGTCTTATAAAGCATTTTATAGAAAAATAAAAAGGGTTTATCAAATTAATTCATTTTTAAATGCGACCTAATTGTAAAGAAATAGCTACATCAACATTCAAGTCTTTTACTAATTAATTTTTAATGTATCATTTCATGAATGAACAACACAACAATCACCTTTGCCTTAATATTCTAAAATAAATAAATAAATTTTTGGCCTTTTATATTCTGTATTTAAGACTCTTTGAGATGGCAATGCATTCTAAACAGAAATAACAACAACAACATAAAAAAAACACTTGCACATGTTCAAAGAGTAGTTTTTGTGCTTCCACTATTTCATACATTTATGCCATCTTGCATCTTAGAAAGATACACACACCTGATCTCAGGTGACAGTTCTCGCAACATTCTTTGTGATCTGCAGTCAAATTCCTTTCCTGTTGCTACTGGCTTATGCAGAGGAATAAATATTTTCATGTGTAAATATCTTACAGGTGTACCTCTGTGGTCTCACACAGTTTGAAGATTTATTTCCAGTATACAAACACGTTTCTAGCAGTTTTAATCCTCACAGAAGCTGCTGTGGTAAGAACACAAACTGAGTTATCCTCAACACTGCAACAGTAAAGACGGTTTAGTTTTGATGGACTGGTGAGGAAAATCAGTAGCAAAAGCAATTAAGATAAGCTAGAATGCTCACTGTACTTTTTGAGTGTTCACACCGAGCCACAACTCCATTTAATTTTTTTCTTTGTGACCACGAGGGTCCATATTTGCACATTTACGGGATACTCCATGCAAATGCTACTGCACTTAAATTTGCATTCCGACAGTAGCTAAATCTTCGTGTATTTTGCTAATATAACCTCAAAGGCTTTTTTCTCTCTTCTCCAGCTGGCTATTGATAATCCTGTTGAATAAACATCATTTCCATGTGTAAATATTTTTGTGGCTTCATCTTAACAGTTTCTCTCCCACACGATACAGGTTCATCTGCAATAAAATGCATTGTACTTGTGCTCTGACTGCAGCTGCTTCTGGGGATTAAAACCAAACATGACTTATCCTGCACACTGTGATTGTAAAGGCTGTTTGGTGGCTTTTTCCAGATAGCGTGTCTCAACGTATAACAATGACTCTTGGCTGCAGCTGCAAACATTTCTCTGAATTGGATTACATTCACACAATACATGGTAGGCCACATTCTCATCCTAGATAAACTGTGGCAATGGATAGAGGAGGGGATGGAAAAAGCACATCTCCGAGGGCAGAAGTAATTCATTTTAGTGTAAAATGGAAAGTTCAGAAACTCCCACTTTATGATTTTATGTTAAAAACAGAGTATGGAATAAATTAATTAAAGAACTACTTTGATATTTACCATCCATGGCAGTGTGGATGATATTTTTTTTCACCTTTTTGTGTGTGTCACCTCTTTGGTTGTAGAAGAAAACAGGAAGGAAAATATTGCAGACTTTCTCCCAAAAAAGTCTTTTGAAGCCTTCTATAATTTGGGACTCTCTGAGCTCCTGCACTGATATATCATTGAAAGGCAAAGTATTTAAATGGACTGAGTGCAATGGGTCGAATAAATGGTAACAGTTTGGTTGTAGGCTGCAATCTGTCAGACTGGGTATAAGAAATGTCAGAGAAATGTCAGCGAGTGCCATCAATATCTTTACAGCAGCAGTGTTAAAAGCAGTGTGACAAAGCACACTACAACAAACATGTTTTAGTTACAGCGTTGGCTTTTTGCAGGTCTTGAAAATCTCCCAAAGAGGAGAAGAAACTGAAACCAGCAATAACCAGGGAAAACAGGGCAAACACAAACTGAGCATAGCGTTAGTTCTGGCAGGCCACAGAGACAAGCTAAACCAGCAATCCCTGCAGATCTCAACGGCAGTCCACATCAGCTGATGTCTCAGCTGATTCCCTTTTGTGCATCCTTTTGGCATGCTATTTAATCTGCTTTTCCCTGCATACACTTACAACCCACCTCCAACTCAGCTCCTCCATCTCATGCTATTCATGCTCACTTAATTAGTGTCACGTTAGTTGTCATTGATGCCTGCTCTGAACTGTAAGGGGGTCTTGCTGCTTCTCAGCCTCCCTTTAGGCTTTTCATATTTGAACATGGAAAGGTGGGGGGTGTCCCAGAACAGAGCCATGATAGTATAAAAAGCTTATTTTGTTTTTTACTGAAGTGGTCCTTTCAGAAATGCAGCTGTTGTAAGTGCAATATAAATTCATTCATTTATCCATTGATTTACATTTAGCAGTGGTGTTATGCTAGTTTGCCATTCTTTGTCATATTTTATTTGTTTATTTTGTAAGCACAGTCACATTGCAGGATTTTGGTAATATATTTCTGATTACAAATAAATGAATAACTAAACAAACAAACAAATTAGCTGTGGCCAGATTTTAGTCACCAAAATTCTAAATTAGGTGTTGGACTACCCTGTGCTTGAAGATCAGAATTTATGATGGATGTGACACCTGTAAGAAAAAAGAAAGCTTTACTAATATATTTCACATTGCCTTAATGTAAAATCCAGGTTATTATATTTCAATTACTGTGGTACACAATGATTTTTCTCACCAGCAGGTGGCACAATAAACTGACAAGCGGTTAAAATGACAAAGAAATTAGGAGACATCTGCTTGCGCATGAGGTACTCCCAGCCTGAAGAAATAACATGATGTTTTTTGCTATTCTAAAACACTAATGCCATTACAGACTGGACAGTCGTTCTTTTTCTTTTATTCAAATTCTCATACATTAAAAACTTTTCCCCTAATGTTCATCACAAACCGTTTCAGTGTTCGTATGCGCATCTGACTATTGTTTTAAGGCACACCTGGCAAACTGCAAAACTGATCCTTGAGTGCTGTTTTCTGCCAGCTCTACATATCAATCATGGCCATGTACACCTGAAATCAGCTGCCATGGTGAGACTATATTACTTGGAAGGCTGAACCGCTTTCGGCACATGACTTATTACTGAATTTTGCTTATACTACATAAAAATGTAATAATAACAAAAAGTGTCAGTAGTTCATGCTGAAGTAATGAACAATACAGAAGTCTTTGTGGTAGCAAGAAGTACAGAAAATGACAAACACACACACCAGTAGTAATAAAAGTCTGCATCAAAGAAAACAGGGGTTACCATGCTGTTAAGCAATGCTCGATGCTGTGAAGTGCACCTACAGTTACATTTACATCTGTGGAAAACTTTGGTGTTGCCAGGCATTACAATGGGCCAGACAGATCTATGGCCTGATGCCCAGAACTCTGCTACTCAGAGTCCCAAGGCTCAAACTGCAACTCCCAGTCTAGCTGCTAATGTAACCTCATCCCCTCTTCCCACAGTAAGCGTGACTGAAGGGGTGTGTGTGTGTGAGTGAGTGAGGGGCGAAGGTACCGAAAAACTGCAACACAATCAGTCGCTGTTCTAATGTTTCATAGCTGTGGCATCTCATTAATTGACTGTTTTGGTTATGTAACATGCCGCACATTCCTGATCCATCTGTGACTACAGTAAGGTGCAGTCACAGATGGATACTTTCATCTGCTGGTAGCACAGCATTGCCCAAACACCATGTGTGTTTACAGTGTGAGTAATTGGATTTAAGGTTTTTGCTGTCTTAAATGTGTAATTTTCACCCTTGTCTGCTTTGACAGTATGTGTAAAAACACGTCTAAAGAAAATAAAGACGATCACTGATTAAATAAACTGGGACAACTAACAATGATGATTACTGACAATTTTTGACTCATTATGAGGTTGTGCGACCTGTCTCAGGTTTTCATCTGTCAGGCTCTCTCTCTCTCCTAGAACCATGAAATGCTATGAATTTTTTCAAGAAGCTTAAGATGCTCTGTTTGTTGTGCTATGCCAAGTTGCAGCTCTGTGCTTTCATTAGAAGACTTGCTAGCCTCTCCTTTAGTCTGCACTGAATCACAACTCTGGCAGGACATGGATAGTTGCAAATATGAGCAGTAATACCAAATAACATATACCAGCACTTGTCATCTGCTAAGTAAGAGTTTCATCCTACTGTGACCAACACCGAGCCCAGTAATTACCAGTCTTATTCTAAAGGTATGCAATTCATTATGATTTGCTTCTTATTTGGCTTTTAAGCCCAGGTGTGATTCTGCTTTTACTCAGACTGAATCACTCTCTGAATCCCAAAGTCTGTCACTGGAGTACGAGAGCAGAGCTAATCAAATCCTGGTGCCCACCCAATTGAGATGGATCACGGTTAGGGGAGAACAGAATAATTCATGGACCCCCAAGCTCAAGTGACTGGCCAAGGTGAAAATCAGTAGACTTTTATTGCAACCATGATTATTTATTAATGCTGCCTTGGCCTTCATCAATTCAATAATTAAGACTATGCAGCACTATGGTTAGTTTTACATTTTACACTTCAAAATTTATAAAACTTCTGTGAACACTGTTATGCCTTCCACACTTAATATGTCATTGTGTTAGACACTATTTTTCAAAGTGAGAATGCTCTTATGGGAAAAAATGCATTTAGTCTATAACTGTTGTAGTCAAAAGGTGAGAAAGATCTATAGCTGGAGCTCAAATGTAACAGCTTACATAAAGAAAAAAAAACTTGTGCATTCCTTCCTACCAGTATTTTATAACTGTCTTATAACTCTGGGTTCTCTGTGTTCCTCTCAGAGTCTAAAGATATACAAGTTAGGTTAGCTGGTGATTCTAAACTGGCTGTAGGTGTGAATGTGAGCGTGAATGGTTGCCTGTCTCTCTGTGTTAGGTCTGTGATACAGCGGTGACCTATCCAGGATGTGCGCTTCCTCTGGCCCTATGACAGCAGGGACAGGCTCCAGACCCCTCGTGACCCTAAATTGGATAAGCGGTAAAAAAAAAAAAAAAAAAAATGGGTGGATGGAGGATGAAGCATCCACATAACCACCAATAATGACTTTAGATAAGTTTGATGCCATTCTCTAATAAACCACACCTAAGAAGGAGCTTATAACGTGCATGGGTCCTTTCATAGACTAATTATTTGATTTAGTCAGTAATAAAAAACAAAAAAAATAAAGCCTTTGGATTTCCAGGCTGTGCAGAATCTTCCACCAGCCTGGTGCTTTTTTTTGTTCAGCTTGCTCTTCAATATATTATGAAGAACTCTCAAATGTTTCTTGAACAGAGCATGACATCTGAACTAAAATCCATTTATAGATTTTCTAACTTCAATGGTTACGACTGCTTTCTTGGTTTTAGTGTCTTTAACGGCCTACTCATTTATCAAGATGCTTAGGCTAAGGACAAATGAAAGTCAAAAGCGTCATTGTTCTTGAATTATGTAAAAATTGTAATAAAAAACACCAAATCTATTTTGGTCAATAAAGGACTTACTAAGTTCAATAATCCTGACAGGTGCTTTGATTGTTTCTACTCAGGTCAACTCATGCAAAGAGTTTGTATAGGTGTACGACTGCTGTTAACTTTTTATCTTTCAAAATAATGATTAAGTTATATACTGGCATATTCTTCATCAATTATTCAGTTGTTTGGTAAAATATCAGAAAGTTGTGAGCAATGCTGCTTGTATTTTTACAGACCCTCAGGCAATGTCTTCCCATGACACGCTTCCCAAAACTAATAGAGCAACACTTGAAAATAATAATAATGATATAAAACATAATAAAGCAGAATAAAGTCCTCCGATGTGAAAAGTTTTACTAAAAGCCCAAATTCGTTGTCCGTCTTTGACCACAGCTGTTCCACACTTCATGTGAAGATGACACTTTTGTAAAAGGTGAAATGCTGACTGTTGTTTCATCATCCAAAGTTAAAAAGTTATAAATATAGTTAAAGAACAAGAAATAAAAAAGGTTTCACTTTAATTTAAGGCTTTAATAATGGCTCACAGCTTCCCTTCTTTCACTTGTCTTCAGTTATGTTATTAAATTATTAAGCTAAAGGGTTCTTAGACTAATCTATCAAGCCTGCATTTGTGAATATTAACAAGTAGTTCATAAAGGGATTTTAGGGATAATGACTGAAAAGCCCATTAAATGAATGGAAACAGCCACAGTACATTGCTGTGAATGTTAGCAAGTCATTTAGTTGCCAAAATAAACTATCAGTTATTAACAAATTCTTGAATAATCAGCCTCATATAGGCTCACACTTATGATCAGCCTTTCTGTACATTTCGGTATAGACTAAAAAAAATTCAGACCAGTTGACCATTTCAAGTTTTGAAAGAAGATTTTATAAAAATATTTCCTCATTAATTCATTTGTGAACATTAAGCTTAACTTGTTGCACCTGGATATTTACTCGTGGAAAGCGGGCAAACAGCACGGTAATGACAAAACATATAAAGAAAAGCAAAAATTACCCAGGGGAGAAAATCCCAGGTAATCACTGAACATAAAAGTCCAGAGCGAGGCGTGTGAGTGCGCAAGATTGCGTGCTTGTGCGCGTGGTGGAATGGCAGCATTAAAAAAAAAATGAAGACTATGATTAAGAACTTTAAAGATTCCTCAAGTGCTCAAAAAGACAAACGAACATCGCCAAGGAGCGACGGCAGTGGAGCTTAACATGCGCTAGTCGGCGCCTCAAGAATGAAATTCAATGCCGGCGTCTTGCATGTGAATTCAGGCAACGGTGCACTCAGAGGAAGACGGAGTGACTTAAACCTGGAGAGGAGCCCACCCTGCACAGGTTTGCTTAACGCGGTGTATCCACGAGCAACAATCATGTCCACAGAGAGTTTGAAATGGCCATAACGCACACAAATATGCTTCCACAGCTGCAAGCATCGCGCACATTTTTGCTGTTGTTGTTGTTGGTGTGTGTGTGTGTGTGTGTGTGTGTGTGTGTGTGTGTGTGTGTGTGTGTGTGTCCGTGTGCAAGGATGAGATGCGTCATTGCCTTACAGTAAATAATCTCACCCTAGCAGACGCCAGCAGCAGGGAGAGCCAGCGGGGCTTCCAGTGAGGAAAGTGTGATGCAAATACACGAGAGCGCAGTTGCAGTTTTACGCCTAAATCTTTGCAACAGGAGACTGACAGCAGGGAAGGAGACAGATCTTTTTAAATCACCTGCTCATGCGTCATCCAGGTGCATATGAGAAACGGCACAACTCTTGACATAAGTTGTCAGCTGCTTAAAGCGAGCGCACAAGGACTCTTTTCAACCTGAAATCCTCCTCTCCTTTTCTCTGCTCCAATTAAGTGTCCACCTCTGGGGTTTGACTTATTGATCCGTTTTTCTTTAAATGCAGTTGATTTCAGTTCAATTGATCAAGCAACGGTTTCACTCACTCACTCACTCAGTCCCTGTCCCTCCCCCACCACTTTTTTTTTTTTTCCCCCTGTCGCTTTCTGCGTTGCCAATAGTGTCAGTGCTTGACAACGTTTTGTTGGAGCGCTTAAAAAAAAAGATAGAAGAGAGATAATTTTCAGTCGTGCGCGGTGGGAGGGAAGATTTGTGCAGTCAAACAGAAGAAGCAGTAGACGAAGAGGAGAAAAAAAAAAAGTAGGAAATCTCTGCAACCTCTGGAGTCTCATTCAGCACCGCTCGCTCCTGGACAGCGTCTGAGCGGCGGAGTTGATCGAGAAACAGGGGATTTGTTCAAACATCCAGTCTGGGAGTAACACTGCATTTAAACGGGGCGCTTTATTTTCTTCACGACTTACAATCCACATTGGCATGTTCACTTCCCACACCTGTCATCCTCTTCTTTTGAATTGAATCTGTGCGGCAAGCAACGTTTTAACAGCGAGGGAGTCCAGAACTGACTGGAGCTGGTGCCGCCAAACAAAGACCCTGGAAGATAAAGAAACAAACCTGGACGGCATCAGAGCTCGCAGAAGTTCTTCTCTTCCACTTTGGGCTCACTTGTATCAGGAGGATATAAAGGTAACGAGTATTCTTTTCTTTTATACTCTTGTACCGGCGTCAGCGAGCCAGCTTTAGGAGTGGTATGACAGCCAAACATCCCAGAGTTACGCAGCTGTGTTGTGGTTTCTGCCTGTGAGAGTATGCTGCACAAACAGTCTAACCTATTGAGCTACTAAATTGGCATCTTGGTGAGCTTTGGAAGCATTAGTCCATTATATTAAGAAAACACACCAACAATTAAGGCAGCCGTATCTTGTTTCATTGCCTTTTGACTAAACCCAATATCAAATAGTGACTTTACAAATCTCCTGGTGTGTATGCGTGCATTGCAAGATTTAGTCCTGTTTTGGGGAGGCCATGGTCTTTGTCTGGTCACATACTCAACAGATGAATTACATTTGCTGAAAGGCTTTTGGATGAAGAACGAAGCTGGTGATAGTCGTGGAGCTGATGGGGGTGGGATGGGGTGGGGGGCTTGGCAGTACAATGAAGCCCTTCATCAGCTATATCTATAGGAGCTCCCGCTGCAAACCCCTCTCTCTTTTCCGCTCCACTTGGCTAGATCCTTGCAGAAGCAAATCGGCGAAGTCTAAAGGAGTAATCAATGAACATACACGGTAATCTTAAAGTAATGTAGTCATTTACGATAGATATGAAGATGCTGCTATTAAGAAATTTGCGCGCTTTTACGGGGTTGTTTGGAAGAATAGGTGGCAATCCATCTTTGCATTTAATTATTTTCAAGTGAGACTTGACGCTCTGGTGGGTGATGGTGACGCCTCTTTGATAGGCTAATGCACCTCTGTTGGAGAATGCATTGATTAGAGCTCACGTTTCTGCTACTTGCAGGTTATACATGATGGTTGTTTCATTATGTCGAAACAAAGTATACATTGATTTCTTGCAGATTTTCTTCAATTTAAGTGATAAGAAGTGCAATTTCCCTCTAGATTTATAAAGAAATAAGGAAAAAAAAAAACTGCTTAAACACCGTTCTGATATGAAGGGTATTATTTTATCTTTTTTTTTTGTTCCACACAGAGGTTTTAATGGATGTGCTCTGATTCCACTTTCTTTTTAATTTTTATGACAGTTTGGCTTTTGCAGGTTTGTTAGGTTCCATTCTAAATCGCTTCAGAGCCTAACCTCCTCATCTACTTCAAATGCCTCACTGGATTTCAGTTAGAGAGAATGATTTAATTTGAGCTGATACTCTTCAAAACTCACACAAAATGTGAAAGGCATGTTGTAGCAAATGACAACAATAAAAACGACTTGGTATTTGCACACGGTTGGTCTTTAAAGACCCATTGGATGCTCCTTAAGCACTTCTTGAATCGTCTGGAAACATGCAGACATGTTCCACTGAGCCAATAAAATTTAAATCGAAGCATTTATTTTATTTTACTTATTTATTTTTTTAAAGGCACATGGGTCTTTTGAAGCCCCCGAACAACCATTTTCAAATACTCATCAGAACTGTTAACAGTAACAACACTTTGCCTTTTTTTAAATTCAAATATTTATTGAAACAGCAGGAAACTGACTCTCTGAATCTTTGCTGCACTAGTTCTCCATCTAGTTGACCGTTTGAGTAATATTTCACTGTCTTGAGTGCATATTTCCATCAGTAGTCACAGTACGTGTGCAACAGTTATTATTATAAGAAGAAAAATTAGTTTTCTCAGCCTTTACAGTTCCTATTTATGTGCAACTGTGGACAAATGAATTGTGGTATGAAGTCAGGTGGAATTTTAGGTTTATTATAAATGGTGAATTTGTTGGAAAGATCAAGTCTTACCGATAAACTCACCAGAGTATTTGCCCAACAGGAGTTTTTAATGTGCTAATCTTAAATCCCAACAAGTCACACTAAGATCCACAAGTGGAGACCCCCTTTTTGTTTTCATGTGTTTGTGGCCTTAATCAGAACATAAAGTATTAAAGAGTCGTCCTGGCTTTCTGAATGTTTGTCCGTTATTATTGACTGTGCTGCAGTTACCATGTGGCTTTGCTACTTTTAAAGACAATATTATCAAATTGTCTTTATTATAACAAAGACAGCAGGATTTAAATAAAGTGCACGTCTTCAAACACGTCTCATAAATTTCCGAAAGACATGACCCCAGAATGTGCAGAGATCACCATTTTCTGACCCTGAACTGAGCCCCGTGAAGCTGTGCAGCACCCCTAATAAGATCTACTGATTAAAGGTTTACATTTGGTTTCAGTTATTGAGATCAGAGTTCACTGTTCAAGTTAGGGGTTACCGATCAGATGTGAAATTTTAATGTAACCTAAGAAGAAGAAGTGCTGTGCCAGAGGTCAACCCCAGTGAAAGAACAATTCCTTCACACGTTTGGCAGTTTAAAAAAAGCTTGCTTTCCAAAGAAAAAAAGAAAAAAGAAAAATCTAAAAATGTCTATAATTTTTACACTTCACTTTCTGAGTATACATTTTTAATGGTGCGAGACAGCATTCAGTATTTCCGCTCATTAACAACCAGAAACAAAAAAAGCCCCTCTAACTTAGATCGAAATCCCAGAGAAGCTCGACTAAAAAGCTCACCGGTTAAATAAAACCTGTTAGTTTTAAACTTTACACCCAAATGGGCTTTCTTGTACTTTAAGTGTTCCAGACCTGATAATGTTCCCTTCATACCCAGAAAATCATCCAGGACATGTTTACTGTCATTTCCCTCATCTTATGTAATTAATTTTTCATGCTGCTAGGAGTTAGCATGACATTACAGGAACAGGGCAGAGAAAATCATTTTCCTCACTGGCTTCTCTTCCTTTTCCTTTTCACACTGTGCTGAAAGCAAGAGTATACGTCAGCGCTGAAATTCACATCCAGCAGTGCATAGAGACCGACAGACAAGATGAGGCAGGCAGACCACGCGTCTCTCTGCCTGTTGGAAGACTTTTAGATATCCATTTCACTGTTGTTCCTTATCACTGCTTCTTGATCACGGAGTGTCTACATTCTGGATCACCTCCTCTGCTTTTCCTCCTGGCTGTCCATCTGTTCATCGGGGGGCCGTCTGTGTGGCCTTGCTGTGCTGACCACAGTCTGATGATCTCCAAAACAACAGCAGAGCCATTCCTCACACAATCCCATTTTCTAAACTGCTGATTCTTCTTCTCTATGATCATTTAACAAGCTTTCTGTTTTTCGAACCGAAAGTCTCATTTGTTCCACGTGTGTCTTGTCTGGTAAAAAATAGTTTTGTTGCAAGCTTTGCGTACTTTTCTTGATGATATTTTATAGTCCAGATGCTCTTGTGTAAAACCACCATGCTATAAGTAAACTCTCTTATCACAGAATGTGTGTGTAAGAGCTATAACCCGCCTACCGTTGGAACATCTTCATTAGAAGCCTGTTGACGCTAATCAGAAATGACAGCCACTGACACTCTGGTTAATTTACAAGATTTACAACACAAACAATAAAGGAAATAATCTTTCCATTCCAGCAAGCGTGTTTTTCATAATGGAGACGTATTTGACAAGGCGTCAAATTAATCTTTGTTCTTATCAAATGTTGTAATGCCACTTGCTGGCCTCAGCAAAACTGGCTTCCAACTGCAGCTTAAACCGATGCTTAAATTTGTTCCTCTTGACAGGAGGAACTCATTCAAATAAGTCAAGAGCATAATGGATCCATATCGCAATACACTTGTTATGACTCAGACAACAGGGTTTGGCCTTCAGAGTCATAAGATGAAGAATTGCTCATGATCCTACTTAAACGTAAAGTCACCAAGGCATTTAAAAAAAAAAAATATCAGTTGAGTTGATTAAAATGGCAAGAAAACGCTCACAAACTCTTTGGACTGATCATGAATTCAGCACTAATTATTCTGAAAATGTGTTGTGATCCTTATGTCACCATTATTGCTGAACAAAGCGTAAAAACACACAAACAGCGGTACCTTTCATGTCTTTGTGAAACACAGTGAAAAGCAATTAATAGTATGACACGTGTTTTAATAACACTCTTTTAATAAATTGATAAGAAATTCTCAACATTGATGGCTGCTTTTTTGAAAAATAACTGCTCACTTTGAATTTAATGAAAGCCACACAGTTAAAACATGTTGGAACAGAGGTGTGTTTCTTCTGCGTGGTATCACCTTCTTTTCCAAGACTCTGCCAATTATTGTAGTTCTGAAACCAAAAATGTTTTTTTTGCTTGAAGTGGGATTTTAACTTCTCAGAACTCGCTAATATTTTTCTTTCTCTCTCCCTTGTATTCCTTTTTAGCCTATATTTTACGCAACTTCTATGAACTAGGGCTGCAAATGGTTTCGTCACACTCATGTTTTCCAAGTAGGACATGGTGCTCTTCCTTGGGCATCAGTTATGATGTATAATTGACAGATTTGTTGATTAGTGTTGGATTAAAGTGTAATTTCACGGGGGAAGAGTTGGCTCAATTTTTCAGTATATTCCACACACCTAAATCCAAATCACAGAAACACAGGACAAACAAAGAAAAGTACATTGTCTAAACTGAAAGTAAAAAGAAGCTACTTTTGGCTGCTCACTTCTTCAAGAGGGGTCATCACAGCAGGTAGCTGTGCATGTTTGATTTGGCAGAGTTTTATGCAGGATGCCCCTTCCTGAGGTCATCTTTCACTTGTTAGGCAAACTGAAAGTGATAGCGTTAAATTAACCAAGCAACTAGAACATCTCATGTTTAGCTCTTATGGCTACAGATTTAGGTGGATGATAAAAATTAATCAGTTTGTTGGCACCAGTTTATTTCCTCATTTTGTGCACACACACACCTACAATCTACAGTTAGCTGTTATAACACACAACTGTTTTCTGATGTGACGGAAGGACATCATTTGTCAGTTTCTTCCACAACATTTACAAATCACTGTTTAGGAACTGACCCATCACTGTAAAGAAATAAATCTGTTTAAGTAACTGACACCAATTCACATGCACATGGAAATCATTCTGACTGAATATTTCCGGTCTCACGTTTACAAGCACTGACACACATAATTGGTAAAGTGTGATGTGCACAAATGATGTACAGAGCCTGCATTTGTTTAACCTTCAAGGCTATCTTGTCTCGTCTTCATCTTTTTATTTGTGTAGCTGCTGTTATTATTCATCCATACATTTTCTTAGCTGCTTATCCAGTCAGAGTCGTGGAAGGGCTGGAGTCAATCCCATGACTTGCTGATATGGTGCATGAAGCAGGGTACAGTGTAGAAATGTAACATCCCTCACACAGGCAGGATTTCACACATACATAATGAACCACTCCTTGGCAAATACAAGTAGTCCTACTTTGTGACAAATAAACAATGGAGCACTAATCACCTACTTCTTCTGAGTGTATCTTATCTCGTGGTTAGACACCTGCTCCCTCATCGTGGAGAGAGTTATGTTCATGGTGATAATAATTATGTTCAGCAGCCCTGGCAGATGAGCTGGTTCTTCATTAGGTGCGGGTTCTAGCTAAAATGGTATTCCAACTCACAGGAGATCTACTGTCACCAAGTGCCATCCAAGATGCTTTATTTGGAGTTTCCTCTGACTGAGGGGTGAGAGACTCTTTGGAGTGCCACAACGGCCAAGCTTGTTGGAGGGTAAATATGAGAAAGAAAGCGTCAGTTTAGTAATGAGAGTGACAGGATTGTCCACTAGTAAACCAATCACAAACAGCCTAGTTCTCAGACAGATAAAAAAAAAGAAAGATTTATATTCATACCTGGGTGGGCATTAATATAACTGGGTGGTACTCCAAGTTAAAATCTTGTTTGGCTATGTGAGCCTAGCTATAAAGGTTTGGCAAAAGTTTTGTGACTTATAAGACTCCGTCAAAAAGAAAACATGGATGTTTGCATCCATCGCTATTTGCAAAAGTCTCTTCTGTAATCTGCCCAACTACACAAGAGCTCATTCCTGTAGTTTGAATACGAAAACTTTGTCAGCTGGGTTTTTGGGGGTCGCGGAATGGGCACCAGTCATAACAGTAGTAAAAGCTACACATTTTAAAATGAAAACATATTTATGTGTTTGTACCCTTAATGTGTAAGTGGAGCTGAAGATAAACAGGTATACTCGAGCTTGCAGGCAGTGACCAATTTGCATATTTATGGTTCTGTGCATACTAAAAGAGGGAAAGGCGTGGAATTACATCTAAGCCATTTGAAAGCATCAAGGGATAATTTTGATTGAAATAAAAAAAACCCCCCTCTAAATATGTATTTCTGATGAACAGAGATGAGTTTAAGGATTTAATCAGTACCAGGAGAGGAGATTTAGGACCTTAGCCATCTGGGTAATAAAACGCTTGTTTTTAGCTTTGGTAAGATTACATAAAACCCTATGTCAAATGTCAGTGCAAAAAGGAAAACAAACATAATCTTGGGTGCTTAAGTTCAGCGTTTTGTTGTCCTGTCTATCCGACTTCCTCCTCTGCAGCCTTTGTGGCTTTATAAATGTAGCACCCTTACCACCACTCTATAGGCTATGCAGCAGAATGGAAGGGTGCTTGGGTTCGATGTGGCTATGGTAGATACCTCAACGGTGTACCAAAACAGTGGATAATTCCAAAACACTT
>VVHJ01000112.1:7070-25626 GCA_015107715.1 Tylochromis polylepis | reverse complement strand
CAGCGGGGAGGAAGTGCTGAGAGCGATGGGGCTAGACCCTGTGAAGCTTTATTAGGCCTGTCGTCTGCTCTTCTCACCAGGGCTGCTAACACCCCCTCTGCAACACCCGCCACCTTACCTCACCTCCCTCCTCCCAGTCCTCCATTGCCCTCGGGCACCGCCAGGGCAGAACAGTATAAAACTATTAGAAGGAAGAAGACGGGACTAGACCACCCATACCCACACACACACACACACACACACACACACACACATACACCCATAATGGCTACCAGGAGGAGGCCCCAGCATGAGACGTGCAGCTGGAAACGGAGAGGGACATTCACAAACACACACATGCACATATGCACTAGAATGACACAAGATGCACACACTGAAGTGGGGTGCATGAGCAAGCAAAGTGTAACAAGGACAGTTGAGTCTTTTATTTAAATGTCAGACGCACATGACGGTTTTCTGCAGTTTCACATGTTTTACTTGAGAGAATCTTGTCTAAATTCTGAAGGGACATTAATGTGACATCTGTATTTATGTTCATGGTTTGCAAATTGTGTGTGTGTGTGTGTGTGTGTGTGTGTGTGTGTGTGTGTGTGTGTGTGTGTGTGTGTGTGTGTGTGTGTGTGTGTGTATGTGTGTATTTCTGCCATGACCACCTGTAGGTCTCTCACACCTGTGATTTCGATAGGTGCAGACATCAGAGGTACTGTGTGCAAAGGAGAGAGACAGAGATGGGCAGAGATTTTTGCATGCATACATCTGGCTGCCTTTATTTATTTATGTGCTTGCATTTGACATATCTGACATTCTTAGAAGATCCTCTGCCCTTTGCTTTCATACCACCCATCTATCCTTTCATTAAGGGTGGTTGGACTCATGAAAAAGGTCTGCCTAGAATTTGGCAAATTCTGTGCAGCACTATGAATGGATGTGTCAGCTTTGCTGGAGCAATGATGGCGATCACGCTCCATTGTAAATAAATGAGACTTATGACTGCAAGTTAAGTGCTGGAAGTCTGGTATGTCAACATTAGCATACAGTTCAAAGTGCCTCAGCAGTGGAGGAAGTCCCAGTCTTTACTGTATGTGCAATGGTTTCAGAGAACCTGATGGTGCCCCACAGTGGCTGAGCTTCAAAGCTCCACTTGTATATCCAATGCCACAAATCCAGTATTTGCTATTGTTATACACGATAATATCAATGTGAAAAAATATTAAAAATATGTTTGTAGAAAAGGAAGTGATGCAGATATAAATGCAGATATAAATGTGAAATACCTCCATAATGAATATTTACTGTTAAAATCTGTAAGATTAAATGAACGAAAAGACAACTGAAACTTGTTTTATTGTAATTTTAGCCAGCATCGCGAAGAAGGAAAATATTGAGAGTCAAAGTCTGATTACAGTTTGTTGCGTTTAAAGGGAACTGAAGGCTTTTTGTTCAGATTTAATCATTCAGTATCCATTCCAACAAAAAGATTTACTGTGGCAAATCCTTTGCCAAGGTAAGTCCTGGGGTGTGTATGTCACTGTATTAGTTGATACAAGCGTCTGAAAGGTGTGTGTACTGGTAGATTTTCCCCTATCAAGCTGCTATAAAAGGACTAGTCTCTTCTCCACCCTTGTCCGGGTCAGGGCCCAACAGGCATAGTTACAAGGTTTAATACTTCAGCCATTCAATCATTACAGCGTTTTATACAGTCTGTCCCCAGGCTTCTCTTGCTCGTAAAAAAAATAATATTTGTCTTTCCAGCTGCACAGTGGACCACAGAGTCCTTGTGTTTTATTTTAGTCAGAGCAGTAAAACTGTATTCTTCCCCTTGCCAACCTACTGTACTTCCATGATAACCTGTTGTTCTTGTTTTGTAACTGTACAAGGGCATGTGCGTGTGTGTATGTACTTGTCACAAGTGGAAGCACAGAAATCCAAGGTGTTGGTCAAGGCTGCTTACGATTTTGAGAGCGTTTGTATTCTTTATTTCTCAAAAATTCTAAAGCTGGAGAGATGATATCATAAATAATCATATTTTTGTGCTTAAATTAGTTTTTCACAATAAAGTTATGGTATTTTTTTCTGCCTAAGGAATAAAATGTCACTTGTGTTTAACATATATTTGCATATTCAATTAACTGGGACAGAAAATGTTTGACGGGGAAGGTCAGCCTGTTTTTGGCTACAGAATTTGCAGACTAAGTCCTAAACATTTTTGAGAGCAACATGCACATTTTTTGGAAAAAATATTCAAATCTATTTAATTCATAATTTCTGTTATATATGTGATAACATATCTAAATGTTTTGTACACGCCCACCAATGTTAAATGGACTACATAGCTCTATTAGCAAACACAACAAAAACACAGAGAATCCAGAACTTCAGCAAATGAATAACTTCAGCCAGTTTGCAGACCTCTCAAAATCTGACACATCAAGCATTTTCCTAATTTTTTTATGATAATTTCGTTTTAACGTGAATAACACAAAGCTATAGTTCTGTTTTCTCACAGCAATGTTGTGCTGAGTTATTTTCAGTTATGTGTTCAAAAGTCTTATGAGCCCCATTTGTGTAGTTTCAAGCATTTCCACTTATAATTTATATATACAGACAAGTCCGTATGTACTGTATTATCGGAAACGGTCACCATAGAGGAAGACGTTTTCTTTCATGCATGCTTATATGAACATGTTTACATGCTTATGCTTATATCATTTGAGTTGCAGTTACCCGCTGGCTATCAGGCATAATTACTAGTCGTTTTTCACCCTCAGGAACCAAGTCACAGAACACAGCCACTTAAGTGTCTGGCAAACAAGCAAGATAAGGAAAGACCAAGAGATGAACTGCTAGCTTAACCAGACAGAGATGCACTTGAAGCATGCCGGGGTTTATTGATAGGTCTATTTGACCCGGTCCTTTTACTATGAGACATGTTTCAGTATGCAATGATCATGGCTCTGTCCACCATATAAGCTAAAAAGTTTAAAAGTTCATTTATAAAGACATACTTGTGCTTTTGGAAAGGAAATCCTAGGGTGTGAGCTTCAGCTGGAATGTTTTGAAATGTGTAAGTTGCTGTCTATCAGCTACAGAATGCTAGCATGGTTTGCAAAGCATCTGAGTTTTCCCTCGCACTGTAAGACTTGCTGCGTAAACATTTCCATGCAACACCTGAGCTGGATGAACAGAAAAAATATGTTTGAAGTTTTTCTGAAGACGAATTCTATATTGGCCATAATAAATGTGGATTTCTTGTCATATATTAAACAATTCTGTGCTTAGATCATGTTTTTCATTGGTGCAGCGGTTAGGATTGTCCTCACAGCAAAATGGCCCTGGGTTCAAATCTGCTGGACAGCTGCGCCCTTTCTGGTTGGTCTCTACATCTGTTTGCATGGGATCTACATATTTGCCTTGGGTGTGAATGTAAGCACAAGTAACTCTCTGCATTAGCCCTGTGGTAGACTGGAGGGCTATCCGGCCTCTTGTCCAATGTCAGTTGGGATAGGTTCCAGCCTGGATGATTAAATGGACAGATAGAAGGATGGAGTGTGAAAGTCTTATTTGTAGCCTTCAAGTGCTACATCCGCAGTGTTGAAAGAGGTATCCCTAACTGAATAAATACTTTCACTTACTTTAAAGATAAATCTATTTTTTTAGTTCTCACTGTCCACATTAAATTATCACCGTGGAAGTTAAGTAATGACACAAGCTGATGCTTTCACATGCTGAATTTATTTTATGCAACAATGCAACCGTCAAAGCCTAACAGCTTTCAGGCATCATCAAAGAAGAAAAAGCTGTTAAAGGATACTTTTGCTTTAACAAGGATAACACACTGAAAACAGTAAACGTCCCCTAAACTGGTGTCCTTCATTATACAGCTAAAGACAAACTACACTTCTTGGATCGGGTATTCATTTTCATTACACACAACAACACAACAACAACAAGAATTCAGGAAGCATAAGAAAAATTACTCACTATTAAAACCCCCAAATATATTAGAAAATGTAGATGATCTAGGATATTTGAAAGCTCAAACCTTTTTTTTAAAGTGTTTCTTAACATACAGTACCAGACAATCACTACCAGAGGAATCACTCAATTTTCTACAAACCAACAGGGCCAGCTGAGCGTTTAAATACACAACACTGAAGCATTAACCACAAGTGCATGTGTAATTCCACCTTATTAGCTAATCAAGTGAGAGCCGTCGACATATCAGAAAATATGTCTCAATGAGCAAGAGAGGAGACGATAAGATGAGAGAAGAGCTATCTCTAGGATCATCTTAAAGCTGTTGCTTAGGTCTTTAAATGCTACAAGACAAACTTGAACTCCATGAGTGGTCAGGACTGTCGTTTATAAAAGTCTCTTGTGTACAGATTTGCTCAGGGTCAGAGTTCTGTATTACGAGTGATTTATCAAACCACTAATATCTAAATCAGTCGCTTGGATCTATTTCCAGCACTTACACCCAGAAAGCTGTTGATCTTGTTTTAAATAGAGTGGTCTCAAAAGGAAAGCAGCTTAAAATAGCTGCAAATAACAGATATTTATGTGCATTTCAATTTATGTTAATCATTTAAAATGATGAAGAAGAGTATAGAAACAGCTTGTCATTATGCAGGTCTGTGAGAACGAAAAAGCAAGGACAGGTTGATGGAGTATGTCAGAGGTCGGCTTTGTTAGGGGTATGGATTTGAGAGGGCTGGTGCACATTAATGACCAATGTTTTATCCACTTGTGTGCTAAAGCATAAAAGTAGTCACATAATGGAGAGCTTCAAGTGTTTGTATCAGGTTTTTAGATATTACATGAGCATAAAGGGTTTTTTTTTCTAACTGGGAAAGTGTAGCTGTACAGTAAGAACATAGGCTTATTTGGAGGAGCAGCTATAATACTGACTGCATCATTACTTGGACCAAACAGAGTAGAGTTACTAGTATGAGTGGTAAATGGATGTTATGGTTGTGATCCATAGTTTCAGTCTGAATATTTTCAAACGAACATTAACTCATGTCCCAGCTCTTTGGTTCAACCACACAGCTTTTAAAAGTGCTGCATTCCCTTTGAACGCTTCTCTCTCTTGCTCTGTAATTTCCTGTCTGCTCTCCATCTCACTTTTTCTTACTCTCCAAATTTTTTAGCTTGTCTTTAAACTCCTCACTTATTTCTCCCATTCAACGATGCTGCTGTCCCATGTTTCTAACATTCATGTTTGCTCACAAAATAAAGTCATGTTTCACACAAAAACACCTGTCGATTTTCCTCTATGATATGACACATTATATTTCATGTCTTATCAGATTTTGACAGTGATACAACAGCAATCCGCAGCTACTGCAGAATTAGATGCCAAGCTTGGCTGCTGCTTATCAGCCGTTTACAGTGCTATTAAGCACAGTTCTTTGCCACTTTTTCTACCTTCACAACAATCATCACCATCACCACCATGCTCAGAACTTTTATCTACATTGAGCAGGTGTCAAACAGGGAGATCTGAACTCAGTGACCATGACAAAACAGCGCCCACTGCAGCTGGTTAGAAGTGTCGTGCATTTAAAGGATTAACTTCTGACTGTTCTTCTGCACAAGTGGTAAACTATAACCAATCAGCGTATGCTCACTACATAAATCTGATACAGTGAAACCACACTAGTCTCCACTAGCTGTGTGTATTATTCTCTGTTCTTCTATCATTTTTGCCTCGTATTGCTCAGTAATTGCAAGAAAACTGGGATCCCACTGCACATTTCCAATGTGAGTGATGCAAAGAAGCAGTTTGTTTTAAAGTACAAATATTATGTCACTTGAAGTTTTTATGAGAGACTCAACTTGTAAAGCATTTGTGTAGTTTTATGATGGAGCAAACTGTCAAGTAAGCAGGGTAACAACGGACAGCAATCGAGAAAGAGGCCGTGAAAGATAAAACAAGGCATGAAAGCCAACATGGGAAAAAAAATTATAAAATACAAAACTGTTGACCTGTGACACCCAGACAATCTTGCACATACCCACACACACACACATATGCACACAAAACCATTTGCTGGCTTCTGACATTTGTTTGCTTTTTTGTTTCATTTGTTTAACTTGCATGTTGAACTATGCAGGTAGGGTTTATATTTTCATAATTTTTTAAAGCTGTATTTTTTCATCTTTTGTAGCATTTTTCAAATGACTTCCTTGAATTGAACTGTACTCAGAAAAAGAAAGAGAAATTGCAATGGCGACAGAGCAAGAGAGAAAAGCAGAGAGAGAGAGAGGGTTGCATTAGAGTTATAAAGAAAAGGGATGTCAGTATCTACCCACCCTGGAAAGCTGAACCAAACAAAAAAAAAGAAACAGTGTGGAAGATAAAAAGAGAGAGAAAGAGTGACAGACAGAGGGAAAAATAAACATCCCTGAGGAGTGTGATGTTTGTGAAGGGGAACATGAAGTGGCAGACTGAGTATTCAGTGTCAGGGATAGGTTCGGTTTCCAACTTTAGCATTGTCAACACTCTCACTCCTGCGCCTGATCCTGTGTCATTTTGCAGCCCACCATGTGTTGGCCAGGAAGGGGTTCACCCTCAGAACAGGAGCTGGCGTCACCATCTGTGCCAAAACCACTCCAACTTTACAACACATGGAATCTGCGAACATAACACCGGTGCTCGGTGGAAAACAGCACACAGGACCAATTCTGTCACAGGCTGGGCCATCTGAAATGAATGTTCTCGCCCCACATCGCTTGATCTTGTTGATCCTTACCTTTACTCCTGCCAGGTTTGGATTTCCCTACTACCAAACATGTCACACATGAACCCACTGGATCAGCCTAATAAATTTAAAATGCCTCACTTTTGACTTCTGATTTTCAGCTTATGTAGAGCTACGTACCATGTGTACATTTGACAAAAATACAGTCACCTGAGAATGTGAAACAAAAGAACTGGAAGATCAAAGATGGGTGTGGATCAGATTGGAGACAGAATGGGGAGGGAAAAATATGAAAAAAAAGTCTGAGAGTAATACTGAAGGAGCAAAAACATGTGTGCCTGTTTAACATCGTGTGGGAAGCCGACAGGAGTGTAGTGACTGGGTAAGAGAGAATAAGGTCTGTGGCTGCTAGTGTTTAGGTTTAGCAGTGTCTGATGACAGCTAGCTATTCTTGAATGTGGCTACACGCTGCCCACATTGGTGCTACAGAACTAGAAATGATAGAAAAATAAAATATGACAAAACAATCCACTCAGCATGACAGGTAAATGGATTGTTAGACAGATAACAAGGATGATGGGGTGTATAAACAGATAATGCATTTGAAAGAAAGAGTCAGTGTGTTGCAAACATAAATATATTTTCAATTTAGTGATGTGTTGTGACATTTTGGGAGCTGCTTATATAGCTTCTCGCCAAGAGTTAATTCAGAAAATTGATACCAGTCTCATGGAGCACAGCAGTCTGTTTCATCTGCGTAAGATCTGTCAGATGACTTGTTCCTAATATGTCAGCTGGGTGCATATAACACATAGGTTGAGAAAAGCTGTCAGCCTCCATCAACAGAGGAGTCCAAGTTGTCATATTAATATTCTATGTGTTTGCAGCGTGGTTGCCGGTAAATAGAAATTCATCTTGTTTTTGTTCACAGTGACAATATGGCTTCACCAACTGAAATTAAGGTAGCTGATTATAATCTTTAAATACATAAGATAAAATGTCAATTTGGAGTAAACAGCAAGCTTCGCAACAACTGACTTTTGGCTAGTCAGTAGCTAGCAGCGTATTATCATAAGACGTGTTTATTCTGGAAGCAAAAACAAGGTCTGATTTGTTTTTGTAAGAGGTAACTTTCTTTTCTTGGGCAAACAATGATGCATCCATGCTTCAAAGTTCAGTGTAATATTTTGAAACCACTGGCAGCCAGGCCAGTAGATCAGAGGTTTACTGGTGCCTTGGAAAAAAAATACTTTTCCATTTCATTTATTTATTTGTACATTTCTAGAAGGGAGAACTAAAACTCTAAAAAAGCAACTTAAAAGTGGATAATGGATGATCGCTTATGCATTGTGGGAAGACGACATCAATTAAAATTATACCAAAGTGGAAGCAATGGCAGAACAGCAGTTTGCCTAATTGCATTCATTTTGTAATTTACTGCTTAATTATGCCTAAAGTTAGCTATTGCCTCTGGAAGCTAATCTGTTGACTTTTATTATTGTATCTGTGTCCTGTTGTCAAAGTGAACAACTGTGTCCAAAGTGCCTTTGGCTCAACTTCCACTGCTGATGTATGTTAAATACTCTAAATACAAAGAGGAAGCAGAGACAAGAGAACAAGCACATTGTCCTGTCATTTTTCAACTGAACAGATGAGCTGTCTTTTACTAATCATCAAAATCAAGATGTGTGACAGCCAAGCAGATAGTTTATCTGACTGTTTTGATAAAAACATCTTGATTTTTCTTACATATTTTCATTCTCCATGCAGATATAGTTACTTAACCATATCAGAGAGTAGTTCTGTATTTTTGGAGGAGGAGGGCTGAAGGGACTAAATGAGGCATGAATGCATTTTAATGTACTTTGTCAATGACGAACGTATTATTTTACAGACACTTGGACAGTTACCGTGCTGAGGTCATGACAGCAGAGCTTTAGAAAAATGTTATCAAACCATATCATTTTAATAGAGCTCTAAAAGAACTTTTATAATTAGTAATGCACTTAAGGTAAAACTGATTTAGGGTTTAAAAAACAGATGTAAGATAACAATTTTTTAATTTGTTTTTTCATTTAGTTTTTGTTGTTATTTATTTCTTATATTTCTTCTAGAAAGCTCTGCCAAAAAGACCTCTGCCAACAGTTTCCCACTGCTCCCAGTCTGCTGACTGCAGTTGCAACACAGATATGACAGCTATGATCATTTCATCAAACCCTCTGCAAGAAATTGAATAAGTGTACTTCTCAAAATTTCGGACTACTCCATTAACAGCATCATCCCTCTTCCCTAATGTGAAAATCACTCTGTGTTTGCTTGTGTTTTTCTTAGCACGGGTCTGCATGAAATGAAACACTCGGGCTTTCATTGCTTGATGCCTTTTTTTTATTAAGCCTGGATATTTTACGGTCAAGAGGAATGAATTATATTGGCTAAATGTGGTCTGTTGTTTTAGGACTCGTGCAGCTACTCGATTAGACCAGTCATTTTGGTCTACACCTCATTCTGCAGGCCATAAAGAGCAAAACCTCAGAAAATGTGCATGTGTAAGCTTTGTGTGGAATAACAATGACACAAGAATAGAAGCAGTACTCTGAGGGAAAGAAAATTCTCTGAAAAACATAAGAGGAAAGGATCAAACAGCCTTAAGCAAATATGGAAGACTTTTTCATTACCCCCACGCATGAATTCAGCATGGAGAAGTCCCTTTTCTCGCTCTTCTCTTTCTGGCCTGCTTATATGGACACACAACCATTAACACACAAATAAACACACACAGGGCAGCGATCACGCTGACCACCCAGCCAGTGCCCCCTGGGCCCCACCTCTCACCTTGCTCAGAGGCACTATAGCTGAGAAAAACTACACCATTCACTTCCTTTACCTCCCTCCCTACCTAGTTCCCCCCTCCCTCCCTCTCTCAGTGCTCCCATTCATGTTGTAACAACTCGTAAAGGAAGGAGACTTTGACCCCCTCTGTAAAAGTTCCCAATCGCCTCTGTTCATCTGCTGTGTGTAGGAGTGGGCTAGGCAAATTCAGACTGACTTCTCTAGAGATGACGACTGCAATCTCACATCCTGTTCAAAGTCCCGTTGTAAATGTCAGAACTACTAAAACGATTTTATTGAAACAAAATACTGACTTACATTAAAACTCCTTACAAATAGGACTTATACCAAATGTCATGACCAATACCTTTTAAACAGTACTGTAAACTTAAAAAGGGGTGAGATGAAAAAACACAGTCAAACTGCCTTTGTATAGCAGCCATTGCTATAAAATTAATATATGAAAACAAATTTCTGTTAGCACAAATGCTTTGACACAATATTTGCACCAGTACAGTTACAGTATCTCCCAGCGATAGGTCAGATAGACTGGTGTTAAAAATGGATCGCGCTGCTTCTCTAAACAACTGCATTAAATTTAGTTTCATAATGCTAAAATAAACTGTTGAATCTTGAGATTAGTAACAAGGTAGATCTTAGTGGAAATATCACGCCATCAGCTTTTCACACGACGCAGACTGTTTCATGTTGTAGCCTACTGCCTCTCAAGTAAAAGTACTCCTGATACGACATTCAAGATGAATGTTTTTCACTTAAGAGACTGAATAAGTCAGTGAGTGTTTTCAGTTTACATCTTGTGTAGTGCTGACAAGCTGACCTTTCAGCATACAGTGAAAGAAATGCCAATCCTGCAAATTGCTTCCCATGAAATTCTCCCTTTAAAGGCTTTAGTGGACATCCCTCTAGACGGAGCAAGTCTTAACTTCTCTGTCTTTTCAAGACTCCAAACTGTTCTGACGGCAAATGTAAGGAACCAATATAGAGTCTTATTATTTAACAAAATCGATGCTGTGTATTCCTGGTGTTGCTAGATTGCAGTAGTCAGTTTTCCTCATTCCTTGACTTTATTTCCACTGTCAGTCACCAGCAGATGTGCTTTAACTGTAAAATATACTTTACTGATTGTTTGTCTCATGGCTTTTTTTTGTTGTTGTTTTTTTTGCACTTGTACCAAACCCCAACACACAGGTTTATAATTCACTGATTTATTATGACAGCTGTCCTTAACATAATGACTCATGTTTTTAACACTATAACACCACCTTTAGTTTTGGTAGTGATGTATCCATTAAGTTTTTTCTGCACAGTGAACAGTTACAGCAGATCAACTAGATGCGTTCATTTTGATTTCTATGGCTACTAGCATTTTTTATTTTAAAAATCTACGAAAGCACTGAGATTATTTATTTTTACCTGTTTTCTGCATTTACCATAGAAAGCATAAAACATGGATTTAGCTGCCAGGTTGGAAAAAATAAGCTCATGCAAATGTGCCATAAAGCTGCATTCTGCAAAGCCACTGGATGTCAATAGCCGTGGTCACAAACAGACATTTAGTCGTGTAGAAGTCTATGAGAAAATGGCTTCTTACTTAACCTTTATAAACACTTTTCTAATGAATCTGTGAAGGTTCTCATTCATCCAGGTCATGGTAGTCTAAGGAGCTTGGAAAGAAAAGCATCTGGACTTCTCTAAGTTTCTAAGTTTCTTTTCAAGAAACTTAGAAACTTAGAGAAACTTAGAGAAGTCCAGATGCTTTTCTTTCCAAGCTCCTTAGACTTTTCTAATGAGTTTATGGGTATGCCACTCATTCCAGGTAATAATGAAAACTAAATAAACAAATGAATAAGCAAATAAAATAACTATGTTTCAAAAAGAAGGATTATTTATGCTCGATGGCTAAGGACTTGTGACTGGCAAGTCTTTAGCCAAAGACCAAGGTTTTTGACACTTAGACCCACCTTTCATCACATTAGGTGTTTTGAAACCAAGATTAAAACACTAATCTCAAGGCTTCAAAACAGAACTTCAAAAACCAGGCGACGACGTCACAGTAACTACAATCATCTTTCATACTAGCTGTGGCATTAGTGTATGACATAGCATTGTTTTACAATGGACTGAAGTTCTCTATGTGAGAGCTTTGAGTTATAAGCAGTGCTACTTTATCATTTACAGCTCCAGCTCAAAATCAACTGGATTCATTTTTTGAAAGTAATACTTTTAGATCACCTTATTTTGGAATTACCACTAATTTTCTGTCTTTTCATGATGGATTTTTGATCTTTAGTGGTGTTTTTTGTGCTTTTACCATTCACTGAAAACTCTGCTGTCGCTCCCTTCCCTGTCCTGGCCCACTTTTTTACCAAATCGGCATTTAGCCGACACGTCGTCCCCACTGAGCATCATGGAGTTGGGCTTTTAGAGTATTGCAGAAAAGCACAGTTGCCTTGGCTGAAAACCCCTATCCGTAGGGAAATACCTCCACAAACAGATACAATCGCTCTGCTATAAATTAAGCATGACAAAGGTTAACACACTGTCAGATCAGGTAATAGTCCTGTCTTTAATACAGACAAGCTAAACTTTAAGAGACAGCTAAACTAAATCCATGCAGGAAAACAATCAGGCAGACACGACAAGTCAGGTTGTCTTTTAGTAACTCCAGCCAGGGCCATATGTGGGCCCAGTAGCAGGGGAACCAAACACAGTGCAGAGGTGAGGTGGGATTTGGGGTTCCTGCCTGTAGCTAAGACATGTCTCTCTCACCTAGAAAATCATCATCAGCCTGGTCTGGATCTGTTCTGTTTTCCTTCTTATTACTAATACACTTGTGTTGCTCAATTTTATTTAAATATTAACTGGAGCTGCTCTTACACAAGCCAGAACATTAGTGAAAAGAATTGCTCATAATGAGGTTGGTTTTGAGCACATTTACTTTCCCCAGTGGGTGAGTTAATAGTTTCTTTTGCTATTTTAACTATTTTATTTTTACTGTTATATTTTCCTATGCTTTATGCACATCATACATGCATGAATGGCATATGAGGGACATTTTATGCAGCTTGCAAAGTTGTTTTTCTGCACACATAGTGACATATGTGGGTTTCTCATAGACATCTGCACATGTGTATTTTTCATGCATGCTGTTGTTTTCATTACTCACTTCTGTGTGCATGCACATGCACATGTGCGTGTGTGTGTTTATGGGCCACTGCAGCCCTCTTTATAAACACATCAGCTGGGCTGACAGTGCACAGCGGGAGGGAAAGAGAGCCTTGAGACAGCCTGAGACAGAGGTCTCATAAAAAATCACTTCTAATTTATTTCCCTCCAAATTGGAAAGTGCACGCTCACACCTGACTAAATCATCACGCGTCTACTGGAGACGGCCCCCCACTGCACGCTGACGAAACCTGATCTCAGTTTTACCGCTCAGGCCAAAGCCAGGCCTGCCAGGGAAACACAGCATCATGCCGCATACATACACAATTCTTAATGGCTTTTGCAGATGTGTTGTTTCTGATAGCCCTCTAGCCTTGATCCCTAGTTCTCTCTACCTCCCTGCACACTTGATCTGACCCACACTAGCAATCAAGGCTTTTCAAATTTTTTTCATTTTTTCATTTGTGGTTTACGTAGCCTCCATGTGACCTCTTGCTTTTTGCCACCCTCTTCAGTCCAGCCTTTTGCTTCTTTGTATGATTTTACCAGTTTATTTTTCACCTCTCTTCTTTCAACTCTATCACAAATTGGTTCAATACAAGGCCTGAGCTCAGGATTCCTGTAGACCAGGGGTGCCCAATACGTCGATCGCGATCTACCGGTTGATCACAAAGGTAGCGTGGGTACATCACATGGCATTAAAAATTTAGATGTCAGCCTGTCATCCGTGCTCACTATGAAATTTGTCATTGATTTACATACAGGGCAGCCAGTCTGACATTTGACCTTTTCTGGCACATGGGTAACCACGCATGCACGTAAAGCCACGCCAAGTGCTGCAAAACTCTTGCAAGCTACTAAGTTGCCTACTTAGCCTCCAATTTATTTCTTCTAAATTCAAGAAAGGGTATAAAAATGAGTGGGGGCTCTGGACCAAGTAAGAAGCCCAAAACCTACCATTTCCATACTGAATGGGAGGAGGACTTTTTTTTTCGTAATGTCATATTCGAAGTGCGTTTGCCTTATCTGCCAGTCTACCATTGCTATTTCGAAGAAGGGAAATGTGGAGAGGCATTTTTGGACTGTTCATAAAATCTACGACACTGACTTCCCTCCGAAAAGCGAGCTGAGAAAGAGAAAGGTGAAGGAACTAAAATCCCAGTTATCTGGACAGCAGTCATTTTTCTCACAGCTGACCACAAAAGCGAACCACCGAAGCATCATTCCAGGTGAGTCACTTCATCGTTAAGCACAAGAAGTCCTTCCAAGACAGAGAGATGGTAAAAGAGGCCTTCCTTGAAGCAGCTGACTTGTTGTTTCGAGACTTTAAAAACAAACTAGAAATATTATCTTCAATCAAAGCTCTACAGCTATCAAGAAGTACAGTTACACAGCGCTGTGAAGCCATGGCCGAGGCTTTGACCCAGCAACTTTGGAAGGATATCGTGAACTGAGAGTGTTTCTCACAGCAATTGGACAAGTCTACAGACATGAGTGACACAGCCCAGTTGTGCATTTTTATTCGGATGGTGTTTACTGATATGACTGCAAAAGAGGAGCTATTAACAGTACTGCCCATGAAAGAACACACATGAGGAGAGGACATTTTTCAGTCTTTCAAAAACTTTATTGAGAAAACCCAGCTCTCAGTGTACAAACTGGTGTCCATGACCACGGACGGAGCGCCCACGATGGTTGGCCACTCAAATGGATTAATTGCCAGATGCAGGGAGAACGATGCTTTCCCGGACTTCCTCAATTACCACTGCATAATACACCGACAAGCGTTATGCGCAAAAATGCTCAACATGAAAGAGATAATGGATGTGGCAATGAGGATCACCTGTTCCATTCGCGCCAGATCTCTTCAAAGACGGCTATTTCATGAGCATCTGGAGAAGGTCGACTGCGACCATTCTGAGTTGTTGCTACACACTGACGTGAGATGGCTTAGTCGAAGGAAATTCCTGCAAAGATTTAGAGAGCTCTATCCGGCGATTAAGGAGTTTTTCCGTGTAGCTAAACATGCACAATACAACCAACTAAATGACAATCAGTCGGCTGCAAGATTTAGCATTTTTAACTGATCTGACCAACATGTTGAATGACCTTAATGTAGAGCTGTAAGGAAAAGACAAAACCGTGATCAATATGATCAGCTCAGTTAATTCTTTCAAAAGAAAATTGCAACATCTGTCCTCAAAGCTGCAGTGCCATGATTTGGCGAACTTCAAGAACCTCGTGTCAGAGCTGGACACGCAAGGGAAGCCGTGTGTGCAACTTGACGGTGCACGCTGTACAGATCAAGAACTGTCCGTCAGAGTTTGACAAACGCTTTCAAGACTTTGTTTTACTGGAGCCAGTTGCTACATTCATGTGCTACCCTTTTCGGGAAGATGCTGATTCACTCGCATCAAAAATTGAAACACAGTTTCACCTGAACTTTTCTGGAGTGGAGGAGGAGATTTTGACACTACAGGTTGCCATTCATCTTAGGTTCAGGGCTCATGGACAGTTCTGGAACTTACAGAGGAAAAGTACCCCAACATGAGGAAATGTGTTACCTCCTTTACTGCATTATTTGGCTCCACTTATTTATGTGAGTCAGCCTTTTCCCACATGAAGATTATTAAATCCAAATACCGTTCCACCATGACTGAGGACCATTTGGAAGTGTGCTTGAGGCTGGCTATCAGCAGCTACTGTCCGGACTATGCATCCCTGGCTGATTCCATTCAGTGCAAGTCATCACAGTAATGTAATGAAAAAAAATGTATAGTCTAACATGGCTGCCATAAACCTAACACTGCTCAAACAGCAGGAGTGGGGGGGTAGAGGCCAAGGAAATATGCGCATGCATTTGGGCCTGTGACATATAATGTGTTTCTACACAAGCATCCACTGATGCAACCCCACCGGTGAGTCATGGGTCCAAAGGGTAAAATAAAGCCTGTTCAATATATGACATACTAACTAACACATCCACTCTCATTGTAGCTCATACACTATATGTTCTTATTCAGCAGGTTTTGAGCACAGTTCAACTCACAGTATTTTTACATTTGGCTAACAGGAAAATCAATGCATGTAAAGATTTTAGTATTAGCTTTAGCATTTTTCATATTACTCATGCCATAGTCACATTTACTGCTACCTCCTGTAAACCAGAAACTCAAACAAGTAACGAATCAAAAAGAGATGGAAACAGAACCTCAAGAATTGAAGCTATATCTGAACTGAGTTTAGATAAGAATTATTTTGACAGGCTTTTGGGTTTATATGCAAAAGTGCACCTCTTTAAAATGAACTTATTACAACCTGTAACTAGAAAAAACAAGCCAATCAGTTCAGGCTTACTGTAATGTATTTAGTCATGCAGGCGGATGTGCAGCTAATAAATCTGCACCAACTGTGTGATGCTATCATGTCAACATGGACCTAAATCTCTGAGAAATCTTTCCACCACCTTGTTGAATCCATGGCACGAAGAACTGAGGTGGTAAAAAGGGGTCCAGCCCAGTACTAGCAACGTGTTACTAATGAAGTGACCACTGAATGTACATTTGGCTTTAATATTTTTTTAAAGAAAAGTAAATATGCAAAGAATTCAAAATGAGTTTGCTTAAAATTAAAAATATTGATGCTTTTAAAATAAATATTTAGAAAACTGATGAATACACTAAATGAACAACTCAAAGCTGCTCACAAACGTCAACAAACATTAACTATGAATATTTCTACCAATTAATCTAAAAAAAAAAAAGAAGAAGAATAAAAGAAAACCTTTACCCAAAAGTATCTGGCTCTCAAAGAACCCGCTCCACACATTCATAAAAATCAATGAAATATTTTACTTACTGTTTTGTTCCAGCTGTAGAGATGTGTGTGGCACAAAAGCAGCTGGAAATAGCGGAAATGAAACGGTCCCGTTACCTTTTCCGGATTATCTTTGTCCCTCACGAGCTTCCATCGCCTAAACTCCCTTCTTCAGGGGATTGAGTTCATTTCCAGTCATCCTGGCTTCTTCTAACTTTAAATATATTATGGCTGGGCGCTCAAAAACCTCGGTAATTCGCTTCACACACAAACTAGCGCTAGCTAAATTGCACTGTGACCAAACTAAAAGACTTTATCTCAAACTCTGGCCATGTACGGACAAACCGGTTTATAATAATTAATTGAAATCATAAGAGTTGTCTTCTTTTTTGGCTCTATTCCCACCCATTGCTAATCACATGGTCTTCCAACAACTTACTAAAGACGGCCCAATCGATCACGCTTACAGGCATAATATTTTTGTTTGGTTTTTTTATTTATTTGTTTGGGGGGGGTTTTTGTTTGTTTTCCCCCTCTGGTAACCCTTTCCTCCATGTACACCATGTATTGTTCTTCTAGTCACCTCTAACTATAACTGAGGTCAGTTTTTATTTGCTACCTGTCGAGTTTTTGTGTATTGTCTTTTTTCAACTAAAGGAAGTTGATGAAAATTTTATAACCTGTTTTTATTTGTGAAAATTTAGCAAAATTATGATAAATATTGCTAAATTTTTCAAACCTGCATAACTTTTGTCTCCTACTTATGGCAGTTAAAGTAATTACAAAGACATTTTCTCTGTAAACCTTTAATGAGGAAGAGCCACACCAATGGCGTTTCACGTCCTTCTGAATGTCAGGTTTCTTTTTCATGTGAACCATTTAAATTTTTTACCTTCTAGGATTTCTTCATAGACTACATAATGCTACTGTTTTGTGTCTGAGATCGCATATCCAGTATGTGCACCACTGTTCAAAATACTTTAATTTCAGCAGTATGTGTTTTGTTGGATGCACCACGTAGATTGTAATACAATTAATTCTTGAGCTCAAGAGACATGCTGTCATGGTAACCTGACCTTGTTTGGGATTGGCCAAGTACGGACAAACATTAAAAAATATATTACATGGGACAAAAAGAAAAGTTTTTTTTATTTAAATACTTAAGTTGAAGAGTTACTGATGTTAGATCTCAGCTGCCTTTGTCACTGTCAAGCAATGCCCTTGCATTATGGGATATTTATGTTGGCCTGCTGTCCTGTTCTTGCATACTTTCTTATTACCTGAGAAATACTTTTCTCATCTACTACATTACCATACTAAATAGCAAGTCAGTATGTCATTTTTGATCTAGCACCAGTTCCTGTGGCCAAATCTGTCTTTTTTACTACAGTTGGTTCCCTAGCTATCATCTGCACCAAAACACATATGGCAGTTGTTTTGCTGAATCTTCAGTCTGCATAACCCACCGTGGTTGACAGACCAGTCATGCATGTGTGTTCCAAACACAGATTTGACCTCCATCTGCCCACCACAAATACTGTCCCCCCCTCATTATATAATGAAGACTGTGGCTAAGGAGTTGCAAACCAAACAAAACAGCAAATCTCAACATGTCATGTAAAAACAAAAAGTGGTGAGAGAGAATGTGGCAGGGAAAAAAAACAGTTCACTCATATACAAATAGGCCTAAAAGCGCAGATCTCCACACAACATAGGCTTACCTTAAAAATAGCTGAGCACATTAAAGGGCAGACAAATGAGCAGCATGGTAGCATACATAATATTTGTTGGTCTTTACTGATGGCACTGGTTTGCTTTTTTCTCCTTTATTGGTCATTGTGCTGCTTATTTGCCCTGAATAGTAAAATGAAAAACATGGTATCCTTCAACCCAAAGATAAAAGCAAAGACTTGTTTAGGTTTCCAGATGTCATGACCATACAGTAAATTGTGCCAAAGATCAATTGGCATCAAATTGGATAGGCAAAAAAAAAAAAAAAAAAAAAATTTAAAAATTTATTT
>VVHJ01000111.1:0-28992 GCA_015107715.1 Tylochromis polylepis | reverse complement strand
AACTGCACTCACACTTCCAATGACGTCATCAAAACTGGCTAAACCAGGTGAAGTGCTGCAGCAGACACTCAGCAAACGGCCCACATGTTCAGTGTAGCCACAGAGTAAGACTGTATGATGTTTGCTATCAAATAAACTGAAGTAAAAAGGTGACAAATATCTTACTGCAACACTATCAGATGGAGAACTTGAGGAGTGATTTCCACCAGAAAAATAACTAGTCTGTTGTTCATGTTTATGCATTTCTACATCTTAACACTGAGCATGTCCTCTGTGTGCAAATGGCGGGTAACTTCGGAGCTGGTCTAAGAAAATTCAAAAGTTTGATATAAATAATTAGTATGGAAGGTAAATGGTAACCACAACCACTGTGCTCCTTTACATCAAGACACATATTTTACCAGTTAGTCAACAGAGTCCTCCTTTTTCAAGAAAATCAACAGTGAGAACAATGACTGGTGTGAGAAACTTTTGGCAGTACTGTGCAGTAAGTACGCAGTATTTACATGCAGTGACGTATTTCAGGTAAATGCCACAGTGCCTTGCAAGAGAGCAGAATGCAGAGGTTTGTCTTATTTGGTTAGGATAATAAGAATTTTATTGTTCTGTTGCCAGGGCATTTGTTTAAGTGCACTACAGGAGAACGACTTGCAGGATGATTACAAAGCTTCGGAGAGCTACAAAAAAAAAATTACCTAAAACTTTTAAATTAATCCAGAGAGACTGGATTTTGGCGGTAAATGATGCTTAAAAAAAACAAAAAAAAACACAGACCTTGGCTCCGACGTCCTTCAGGCCCTGGTGCATGTCTCGGAAAACGTCTTTGGGCTGGCGAGGGATGCCGTTGTGCTCCACCTCTCGAAGCTTCCGGTGGTAGTGCTCGAGCTTCCTCTGCAGCTGCTGGATAGTCTGAGCTGACTTTTGGTTCTTTTTCTCAAATACCTGTTTGATGCGTGCACTCTGCTGTTTGTCAGCATTATTGGCGAGTTTCAGGTATTCGGCCACATTGTCGTCACGTGCAGTTTGTTCTATCTTGATTTGTTCTGTGAGCTTGAGGATCTTCTGTTGCAGTTGGGCAATGGCCTGCTTGGTACGCTGGGGGTCTGGGGTACTGTCAACCACGTCATATCCATCTGCGCCGTATGGGAGGGCATTGGGTGATATAGCAGGGCCTGATCCATCATAACGATCAAGCTGTTCAAGGAAAGTGAACAGAGAAAAGTTTTTAACCACTTAAAACATGCTCAAAAAATTAAAATCACTGTGCCATAGTTAAAACTAACTCCCTCGTTTAATAGAGTGTGCTAAACTGATGTGTTTTATCAGTCTAGTAAGTCCTACACTGAATGTGTAAAATATCAACAACTGCACAATTCGTGTAAATGGCAACATAATTTTTTATACATTTTTCTGATCTTCCAGGATCACACCATTGTATCCAATTAAAAATGACAAAACTGCTCCTGCTGGGCCAATTTTGTAGTTCGAATCATCCTAAAAACACTGAGCAACCTGTGAATCCCTCCTTTCAAACTTAAGGTTTAATTTGTAAAGATTTTTTTAGGCCAAAAACTGGCAACACTAATCAGGACTTTTTCACTTACTCATGCACACAAGTTTGCACCCTTCAGAGTGATCTGTAACTACATATTCACAACAGCAGAGGGCGCCTGTCAACAAAAAAATCACCTTGACTGTCACTGCCCAGCTCCAAATTCAGAAGGTACAAGTAGAATAAATTAGGTAAACAGAAGGAAAGAAAAATCATTCAAAAGAGAGCAAGTTAACTCAGGTTTCAAGTGTTGCTATGACAGCAATTTAAATTTTCCCCTTGTGAGGTACTTCAGTTACAAAGTGTAGGACAAGTAACCCGATTCCACAAACTAACACCCTCACCCTGAGGCCACGGGAGAGAGAAACATTAAATCTGAAACTGAAAATCAACAAACACGAGAGCCAAAACCCATGACTGAAAACACAACCGCAGCCAAATAAATGACGTGAACCACAAAGGTGATGCAAGGTTATGTTATTTAAAACATGCAAAACAAGAAGACTACTTCAAATTCCAACTGCAGGGTCGAATATGCTTGAAACGACAAGGGTCAGTCGAAGAACAGCTACATAATAATGTGACATCTTCTACAAAGCTTTTGTTTTATGTGTGATCATTACTATTAGTATTACATTATATTATACATCATTAGTATTAATGCCACTATTCCTATAGTCACAATAATCTTCTGTAACAGCATAAACAGGACCAAGTTTTTATATTCATAAATCATGAATTTCTCCTCCTATGTGATTTCTGAATCAGTGATCCTGGCTGGTGTAGCTTTGTATCCGGCTAAAAAACTTCTTCAGCACTCCTGCCGACTACAAAGGTAAAGGACTGCAAGGCTGATGGAAGTGATGTTTGGCCACATGCAAAAACGAGCTTTAAATTTACTATTTGTTTATATAAACTCCTGCATCTCAACCAGCACAAATACAATGATTCAATGCAAACTCATTCATTAACTTGAATTTGTTCTTCATTTTTAGTGTCTACTTCTTCTAAAAGTAAACAACAAAGAGGGAGGTTTATTTTTTACTGTCAGTCATAAGTAGACTTTAGCTCAGAGCTGCTGATTATAAGTTACCGGTCCAAAGGTTGGGTTTTTTGCCGAATAATAATTTAAGAGAGTTTCCCGCCATTGTAAGGTCATGCAGTCTTTCATAACTGTACTTAAATGTCAAACAAACAAGTTTTGAGTTTGTTTAGCCCTGCAAGTCTGCTGTGACCTGAAGTACACTCGGGCAGCAAAAGCTAAATTTAGAAAGGCTTAAAGCACATAGTGACCAAACACTCAAAGGCAATCTCTGACCTTCCACCGCTGACAGCTCATCTCCCCATTCAGCAGTTCATCCCCGCGCATCTAAAGCATTAATGGCCTCTTAACAAGTTTGTCCAACTCATTTAGTTTTGACATTCCTGCACACGAATTAGTGCATGAGTCAGTTTGTATTTGTATTTTTTAACCGTAACTGTTTATTTTTTAAATAGCCAAACAAATTCATCCTGAATGCAAAGTCTTAGTATTCCACCTTGATTCTGAAGGTTTAGACCTCAACTCTATATGCAGTATAATGATGTCAGGTTTTGCAGTGAGAGTTGTACTGTGCATCCTGTGCTTTCACAGTACACTGCACATATTTGTATGTGGTTAGAGGTGAGTGTCATTCTGACTTCTGGAACTACAGTTTCCATCCTTGAATCAGGAAATGTCTCACTTTCAAATTAGAAACTAAGTATAAGTAAAGACTTTGGTTCTGTTTTTGTCTTTCTACATTACAGTTTGGAAAACAAGCATCTTGACAAGTAATACTACATTAGCTGTTAGCAGATCCTGAACCAGCTATAAACACACACTACTACTGATGTTAAACACTTATTTTCTGGCAATTATTTCATAGTTCAGACTTTAAAGGGCAAACACGCCAGATTTTAATCACAAGAACCAAAACTGAGACTCTCACCTTGTCGGGCTCTTCAGTGGAGTGGTAACCGGAGGTCAGCAGCATGTCAGCCAAGGCTGGGCTGCTGGGTGTGTCTGTGGTCGAGGAGGAGCGTGGGCGTCCAGCCTGCAGCAGGGCTTCATGGGTGCTGCGCCGGTGGATTTGTGGGCTACCTTTCTGGGGAGGGTCCCCAGTGCCACCCGCCTTGCTGCGGCGGCTCTGCAGGCTGGTGCCTCGCTTTATCATTGGTGGACCTCGGATCTGCTGCAGGACACGGCTCAGAGCTGCGGGAGGGGCGGAAGCGGCAGGGGTGTCAGAATCCAAAGGGAGGGCCGAGGAGGCGGTAGCGTCCCCTACTTCTGACCCTACATCAGCAGGTTCGGAGGGAGGGGCGCTTGCGCAGGACGAGGCGGAGTCATGCGGGGAAACGGAGGAGCGTCGGCGCTGTGGCTGGAAGAATTGCTTCAGGCCATGGCCCAACGCTCCCATGTTCTCCAGGGCATTATGGGTGATTTTGGACAAGCCGTGCTCTGACTCCGACGCCCTCCTGCCGACCTCCGGCTCCGCTCGCCCTCCTGCGTCCGGCTCCTCTGGACTCTGCTCACTACTACCCTGATCCATCTGAGACCTCCAGTTTCACAGTGAGGTTCTGCTCGGGGTGTGCAGGAGACTAGCTACGCCCCGTCGACACCCCACCCTCTGAGAGGCAGGTTGAAAGCAGGGAAGCAGAGGGGATGGCGCTCAGTTGGGCCTTTTGAGTGGGCATGCATCTGTGGCTTGGCTCAATGTCATGCTTGTCTACCACAAAAGGAAAATAAAATGTATTATGACATGCAGCAGTGAGTGAGGAACATAATAAGCAGTAGAAGAATAGGAAACAATACTAAGCAACAAAAACCTGGGCTGGCACAGACATGACCCCCTTTTTTTTGCTGCAGTCAACATGAGTCTTAGTTAACTTTTGTTCACAATCTGGATAAAGACAGAAGGTATCCATTTCAGTTCGTGCTGGGCAGATGTACTGGACGTGCTGGTATACCAGTCGTAATTTTTAGCGTGATATTCATTTTTTGAAATGCCACTGTTTTGTTAAAAAGCCAAACACCTACTGTGGCTCATCAAGGGGTTTAAAATGTGTTATAATATTCAGACGGGACCTGTAGTGACTGAGCAGCCTTCCTCCTCACAGTCATTATCAATGAGGCACTTGTTCTCGTTGCTCATGCCCAAAAACACAGACATGCGTGTTAATATATCGTGTTATTCTTTTGATCTTCATTATATTACTGTATTTGGTGAGATGGTTTATACGGCAAGTGGTTCATAAAAACCAAACATCTGAATAATAAAAACTTATATTTATTGTTCTTCTACTTTGCAAGCTACTTGTTCATCATTTTGAGATCTGCTTCTACATGTAAAATATATAATTTGTAAGGATTTGTGTGTTATAAAAATAATTCCCAAACACTATATAAATTTAGATGCTGATAATCCTGGTACACTAGGCAGTTTCATCCAGATTAGTTAACACATCCTGGATGCTATGATAATTCTATTAAGATATGATGACATATCTTACAAGGCAAATATTAATATTCTACAACTAAAGCTACTTTTCTCTGCTCCCTTGTCAAAAGGATTCATCACAGCAGTTAGCGCTGCATGTTTGATTTGGCACAGTTTTACGCCGTTTGCCCTTTTTGACTCCAGCTGAAATCGAACAGGCGACCTTTTACTTGGTGAGTGAATGTGTAAACCACTACACTATGATTAATAATCTGCAACTAATCTGTGAATTATTTACTATTTCTCACATTAACAGCTGAATGGAATGTACTTATAGCTAACCAGGTAGAATAACAGTCTGTGATAGCTGCAAGGGCAATCCGCCACTGGTCAGAGGATGAGAATATACTAAACTGGAGACACATCACAGTAACTTGTGACCAAGAGAGACCGTGAATCTTCTGTTTGGATATTTGGGGTTTTAAAAAATAAAATTGACAAGTTTGCTATCGTTTGTGCTCATGCTAAATCTCCATGGAGCCGAGCTCATGCAGCTCCTCTGCACCCATTAAGGCAAAGCAAGCTTCTTATTCGAGGGCTTTTCCTGACGACAGCAGAGCATGTGCCACAAAACTTGGAAGAGTACGTTCGAATGGAGGTTGTGGCAAAGCTGCACATCACTACACTGCCATGGAAACATTAATGCTACCAGTGGCAACACAAAGGGTCATTATACGTAACCTAAAAGCACAACGGGCACCCTGTTAAGGATCAATTCTGTGTTAAAGTATTTTATTTTTGCAAAGAGATCCTAAAAGTAGATTACTTACGATGATATGTAAGGAAAAGAAAACACCAGAATCACCACCAGAAAGTTATACTGCGTGCTTCATGTCATGACTGTGCCAACCCAGTAAAGCAAAAACATAAAATCTACGAAATAAACAAGCTTTGGGAACCGTTTCTGAAATGCCCATATCTGATATACTGCACATGTGCAGATAGTGTCCATTCTTCAGTTTTGCTCTATGGTATAAAATCATTTCAGAAAGTCTTCCTTACAGAAATAAATAATCAACGTAACTGAGAATGTCCGGATGATGCTAACAAAGAGACCAAAACAAACTAAACGTAAAATAAACGTAAATAAAGATCTAAATGGAGAGTGACTACGATCTAGTTCTCAACTGAGTAAGGTGCTCCACGATCCACAGCGGCCTCCCCACTCTGCTTCTCATTTTATAAGAAGGCAACATCCTGTAATATAGAGGACCACTCCAAGTGCTTGGCTTTTAAATGTCAGTTTGTACTGAGCACAGCTCTTTGGGTTTATCAACATGAAACGACACAGTGAGAATGAGAGCAATAGAGAAGGTTAGATAGTTTGTAAGAGAGCTTACCATCAGCCCAGCCTCTCCTCTTCTGACTCACGAATCAGGACTGGCTAAATGAAGCAGAAGCACAGACAAAAGAAAAAAAATATATATAAATTACACTACTCAAACAACAGGAAAAAGAAAAAAACAGAGCTGAACACAAACCTCTCAGTCACTAATGAGTTGAATGATAGATATGTAAACCAGCACTGCAATAAACAACTTATCAACATCCAACATGCCGCCCACTGGAAAGTGCCAACAGCCTAGTGGACCTTTGGTTAAAACCTTTAGACCCTGACAGTAAGTTTGTGTTTAATACGCCTTGTTACTGTTGAATAGCGACTACTATATATACACTACAGCAGCCAGCAAGACAACAGCTCCAGTCTCACAGAGAAATGAATATGAAAACATGAACGCAGCTCAGAACTGCTCCAAGGAGCTGTCACTGCACAGCTCATCTGCAACACATACAAGACGGGGAGTGGGGATGTAAGCCTGAGAGATTCCTACTGTCTGGCTTTACTTAAAGACCAACAGGCCCACAAATGTGAATGCTATCCTTTAAACACTTTTCAAATCATTTGTCCTACAAGCTCCAAACCAAACAGCAGAGTTAGCACTACACAGTCTTCTTTGTTTGAATTCATGGGCTTGTTTTGACAATAATTAAACTCAATTATTTTTAAGTACAATTTTCAAGCATACCGATTTCTTATATCACTAACAGGCAGTTTAACTGGTCTCGAGCCGTGCCTCTGCATGCTTCAAGTATGTGAGATCACTGCCTGTTCCTAATCAGAGTGCTTATGAACAGCAGTGGATTACCAATTAGAGGGTTTGATGTTTTCTAAATCAAATATTCACTTGCTACGTTACGCCTTTAATACATCTTTCAAAGCATGATAACCAAGGGAACATTATAATCTACGCTGCATGCCACTAAGGCTGTGATGCGGTTTATTTTGCAGCAGTAACTTTATGATGAGCCGTTAGACAGTCTGTTTTGTGAGACACAATGTGCCATCGTTCATCGAGCCATAAAGAAAACATCCAAGGCTTACAGTGATTGAGGACGAGCTACTTTGCAGACAAACAGAAAAATGATCCTTTGAGTCAGCACAGCTATGTATGTATCATTTAACAAGCCAGCAGAGCAAACCGGCCCAGAAAACCCTTTGAAATGCTCCATTAGTGACACTGTGACTCATTGCATGCTGGTCCAGCTTTTAGACCTGCAACGTCTGAGAAGAAAGCTCATTGTTTAAGAGTAGGTGGTAGTGAACAGTTCAGTAACGAAAGGAAGATCCTTAACCACTTCTTGCAGAAACAACAAGTTAAAACACTGCTGTTTAGTTTTAAAACAGTGTTTTGGTTCACTCCTGTTGTTACTGTTGGTTTTCGTATCTGCAGCTTCAGCTCAGAGGTGCGCATCCTACCTGCTCATAGATTAGAGGTACTGAATACCATAGTCTAAGGAGCTTGGAAAGAACCTTCACAGACATATTGAATACCATATTTATCTAAATAACAACATATCCAACAGATTAAAGCATAAATTTCATCTGGTATGAAAAACAGAAGCTCTTTGACCACATATTATTACCCTGAATCGCTTATAAGACTCGTGTGAAGGCAAATATTCGACACAGATGTGGAACAATGTCCTACATCTACAATAAAAGTACAAAGGCATCTGAGTCCTCCGGGCTGAGGGCAAAGTGTTCTCTTTGAAGTGGGTCAGCCAACATTCGCCCATCACTCTGTGTACATACAGAGCTGCATGGGCACATCATCTACATGAGGTACGTTTCCACTGCATGAGGCAGCTCGAGGATGACGAAACCACAACAGAGGGAACATCGTTCCACTTCTCCTAAATTAGCGGTTTTCAGGAAAAAAGGTGCTTAATTGTCTTCAGAGACTTTAAACCAATGCTGCTCCGATTCATCTTTTACCACTGAAACCAGCTGTTATTGTTTCAACCAGTTGTTGTTTCAAAGTGGCCTGAAACAACCCACAACTTCCTGCAACAGAAATATGCAAGCCGCGTTCTTGTTAGGAGCATGTCAGCAAGTCCAATTTTCTTTTGGAGCCGTGTCTTACTACCGATTACTCTTATTTACACTGATTACCAAAAACAAGGTTGAATGCATGAGTTTATTCCTTAATTTAACTGGGGATAGAGATAGATAAGTGAAAAGATCCAATACATCCAATTAGGATGCAGAAACAGGAATGACTCTATTTAAAAATATTAAAATTCTTCAATTTAAACATGCAAAAAAAAAAAATTTAAAACAACTGGCTTCAGAATGACAAAAACGCATTCACTGCAGCTGCAGTGTACCTGCTGATAAGACATACCTTCAAATGTGGTCATGAGCAATAGATCTGTGCAGCTATTGCCACAGAAAAAGACTCAGTAATCCAGGCAAATATCCAGCACTGCTTCCTCTGGGTACGTTTTTCCAAATTAAAGCTGGCAGAAGAGCTGTCAAACTTTAGTCAACTGTTTCCGTGGACATTTAGAAAGATCACATGCTGCAAAGAAAAAGAAAAAAAAAACAAGCATTAAAAAGAGACGTCAAAGTGTGTACTAATGTGTAGTAATAATCAAGCAGTTACATAATGTGTTTTATTAAGACCGCAAGCAGCCTTCCTCTTGCACTAAAAGTAGGGTAAATATTAAGCACTGATAATTAATTATAACAACCTTATAAAGCAAAGCTGTAATAGGGTGTTCTTGCAGTGCTACTGAAATTGATGTATGAGGATTTAAATTAAAAACCACAAGGATTGCCCCTAACAGCACATACAACAAACCAAGGCCATTTAATATCTGACATTCAATCCACAACAAATGGTTACAGCCATCCCTCCATGCCAAGAAGCTCATTCAACTCTTTGGATGGCAAAATGAAAACATGTAGTTTAATTTTGTAGCGCGCAGGGCCCCCGCCCCCCTGAGGACTTTTAGCTTAATTAACTGTGTAATGTTAATTAATAGTGCTGCATAGCCCAGAGGGATTATGTGCTGGACAGGTTTACGGATGCGAATCTGAAATAAAATAATGCAACATCGACACAGAAATAAACAAAAATAAACAAACAAATGTTTACATGTAAACATCGCTGTCTGTAAGAATAATCCACCGCAATCCAGGGATGAAAAGAATCTGTGCTTACTAATAAAATAAGTCTCCTTTAAATATACTACTGCACCAAAATGATCCTGTCAAGACAAAAAGGCTCAGTTAAATGTATTTATAGCACTGACACTTACTTCACTTTGCTTCAATAAAGTTAAGAGAGGTGAAATCAAACTGTACTGTGCTAATGTTTATTTCATTTTCTCAACCAAAAAAGGTGACAGTACGTTTAAGCTCTACCATGAATTAATAATGGTCCCCGGCATGTTTCTGTTGTTCTTGTTCGTGTTACTGTTATTGATTGATTCATATCACCTGAACACCTCCTCTCTGCACTCATTCTTTGTGAAATAAAGGACGGTAGGAAAAGAAAACACCCTGACAAAACCACGTAAGCCGCCCTTCATTTACCCGTCAGCACACAGCCCCGGCTAGGTAATTACATTACTCGAGGGGTTACAGGTGCACTCGGTGTCATTACATGTGAGGTAACTGTAGTAACGCCTGTACTTAAAAATTTAAAAGGAGATGCTGTGATAAAGTAAATTATGTATGTAGATACTTGTATGTATGAGTGCCGTTATTGAGTTACTGCAAATAGTCCGAGCCCAGCGGTTTAACATTAGCCAGAGATAAGAAGAGGATGGAATTAGCAGCTCGCTAGCTTATATTCGTGGGTCCGAGCTTTAAAAAGCGCTGTAGGACATTTTCACAAAACAATCGTGTAATCTACGGCTTTACTGCAGAGTGGTACCAACCGTTGTGTTAGCTAAAGTCAGAAAACATCGCTGTCCCCGATTTGAAGGCTTGGCTGCTCCACTGGTGGCTAACAGGGCAAGCTAACGTAGGGAGCTGGAGGGCGTTTATTTCACTCCACGGTGCACACCGGTGTTGGTGTTAAGCAGGGCGAGGTCATGCTTAAAATTCATGATAACGGCGCATCTCCCAGTGTCAAACACCTGCTTTCATCACTCCTGACCCTGTCAGGTGTGATGTGAGCTCAGGTAAAGCTCTTTAAAATGCAGTCGATATGTTTTACAACCTACATACAGAAGCAGGAGCTCTTTACAGCCTCCATATAACAATTAACTTCTCAACAGTTTGTGTTGTTTTTGCCTATTAAGGAGACCTGATTGATTTAACACTGTGTGTATATCCTGCAAAGACAAGGAACAGAGAGTAGGCTAGCATCACCTCTCACTGCTGCCACGCCTTGTAAAGTGGCTTCATATTAAAGTTCACCCGACATCCCTGATTTGAATGCATAAACCAGAAGATGAGATGACCGCAGTGTAAGGTGACACATGCTTATGACAGGATCACCAGTGATAGCAACAGCTTTGCAGGAGTTCCCCGTTTTCAACCAAACAAAGCATTAATACACATTTATTAGCTGTTTTATTACACCATGTGGCTATTAATGTCATTATTACAGGTTATTTTAGAGCCTTGTCATACACTTACATCCTCAAACACAAACTGAAACACAACTTCTTCCCAGAAGTTGTAGCACTGCTGAACTCTGTCACTAACTTATGTATATCTATATCTTGTAAACTTTCCCTTTCACTTGCTGCTATCCTTCTGTCTCAAATCACCCATGACACTCATCTCTACCCTGCCTGCACGTGTCTTCTTTATCTCTCTTGTGCACTTTCAGGTGATTTGGATGGTTGACCTCAGGTATTTACCTTAACACCTTGACTATCTCTACTCCTTGCATGTCACCTTTCCACCTGCCTTCCTCTCATTCAAACACTATATTCTGTCTTGCGTCTACTGACTTTCATTCCTCTCCAGTGCATACCTCCAGCTCTCCAGGCTCTCTTCCACCTGCTCCCTGTTCTCACTACAGATCACAATGTCACCTGCAAATATTATAGTCCATGGAGACTCCTGCCTGACCTCATCTGTCAACCTGTCCAGCACCACACCAAACAAGAAGGGACTCTGAGCCGATCCCTGGTGTAATCCTAACCCCACCTTGAACTTACCGCACACCTCACCACTGACTCGCTGTCCTTGTACATGTCCTGCACCACCCTCACATACTTCTGCACCACTCATGACTTCCTCATGCAGTACCACAGTTCCTCTCTTGACACCCTGACGTACACTTTATCTAACTCTGCAAAGACACAGTGCAACTCCTTCTGACCTTCTCTACACTTCTCCAAACATATATATAATAAATCAATAACGTACAGTATATGTATGTTTTTTTGCTCAATTCCACATGTTCATATTCCTCATAAAATATATATATATAAATAGAAATAACTTATGTGCATGAAAATCTGTAAATCACTCTGAAAAGTGCATTACTCTACAGTTCAGTTCCACAAATTTATAACCCTCAGATACACACACACACACACACACACACACACACATATATATGTTAGTCTGCAAATAAGTCATGTTCAGTGCTAACATGCAATATTCTTACCCAGTCTTACATCCTTCAAAACTACATATGTTTATATATATTGTATGTACATGTACACACGCACATGTGTATTTATCTTTTATGTACCATGTGAGGGAGTATAGCTATAATTTCGTTACGCTTGCATAATGAGAATGAAGCCTCTGCCCTTATGCAGTCATACCCAAACAACAAGTAGGCTACCAAAATACTGAGTCATAAATACTGGAAACTCTCTTGCCATATGAAATTTAACCACCAAAATCTATAATAGCAGAAATAAACTGACAGCACCAGCACCGGAAGGGGGGCCGGTCCCTACAGGTGTGAAAATCTCGAACACGTTTAGATTGGAGGTATTGGGTGGCCATCTGTCACCTACTCCCACCAGGCTTTCTTAATCACACATTCTTGTATTTCATGGTGGCGTATTTAGTCCTCGCAGAGTAGCTTTGCGTTAGCTAATACTCTTTGTGCCAGGGCTTGAAGGAGGACAAAATCATTTAGTTTCAGCTAAATGTAATATTCTTCGAATATCCCGGTTTGACTATAAAAAAAAAACCAAACAAAAAAAAGCCCATACATATATCGTCACTGAATCCGGCTGGGTGTTGTCCCCAAAGTTGAACCTTGACGAGTTACAACATGAGCAATCAGTTCGCTTTTCTTGAGCACACACATGTAAATACACTCCACATCGCCCACCCTGAACACCCTGGCTGGTAAATCAGACGCTTATTCGCCGCCTGGCCACTCGCGGCTGTCAGTTAGCAGCAGGCTGGCTAGGCTCTCAAACAACATCGCTTCAGCCATGGTTAGCTACAGGCAGCAAACAGGCTCATCGCCAGGCGGATAATCAACCGACCGACCCTGGAGTGCCTGCGCGGCGGGCGACAGCACGAGGAAACGCGTTTCATTCATACAACACTTCTCAAATTTAAAAAAGAAAAGAATGTGTGTTTTGCGGGTATCAACTTACATGGGCGCTCAGAGGATTGTGTTGATGACCGTTCATTTCTCCCGATGGTGGACACTCCCACGGTGACGTCAAATAGCGTGCTCCACGTCAGAGCAGTGCCTCGTTCTCAGCCCATCCACTGCATGTGTGATCCGCGCAGGTGATCGGGTTCACTGCTGGGCCACACGTCCCTGATTTTGTACTGTTCAAGTGAATGTCGTCAGGTGTGGCTGCATATATTTTCTCTTAAATTTAACTCAGTATTTTGTTTGGGAATGTTAAGGTCTGTATTTTTACCCTGAATATAAACTTAACACAAAAAGTAAGGGAATCTGTGTCTGGTCGAGTATTTCTCTGTTCTATCAATGCTTCTTTTTTTTGGAAATAAATCTTACACCGTTAGAAAAGCTGTTTATTTCCCTTTAAATGGTGCCAAATTTGTAAGGGAAATACATTTGTGGGTTGAACAGCAGAGTTGAGCTTGAGGGTTGTGCACATGAAAAACTTGCCAAAAATTGTCTCCCAATGTCAAACAGCTTATTCTGCTATTGACTCCTGTTTGGTGTCATTTACTGGATTGGATGATTGAAGGTTGAAGGAAGAGTTTAGTAATTTATTCATTTAACAAACAGGAGCAGAACCATGGAAGAACCAGCCACAACATCCTGGCACTAGCTTGGTCACACACTGCTGTGGGATGGCATCCCATTCTTCAACCAGCATTTGTTGCAAGTCAGCTAGTGTGATTGTGTTGGTCACTCTGGCATGAACAGGATGCCCAAGCGAGAGTTGTCATCTCAGAGGATAGAGTTTGGTCCCAAACTGTGGAAATGTGGGATTGCCATTAGTTGCAGAATCTCATCTCGATATATCTCTCTCTACATCTTCTCCACACTTTGACCATATGATCCAGTTGCTGTAGGCCGATTCTGGACTCATCCCTGAACATAATGTTCATTCACATGTTCAGGTACAGTGCACATGTTGCTAACACCAGTGCAACCAGTCCTGACAGAGACCAGAAGCTCAAAACAAGAGTCAGTAGCAGAATAAGCTGTTTGGCATTGGCAGAGAAGTTTTGGCCAGTTTTTCATAGACGCAACCCACAAACTCAACTCAGCTGCACAACCCACAAATGTATTTTCCTTACAAATGTGTCACCATTTAAGGTGAAAGAAACAGGTTTTCCAACGGTATAAGTTTTATTGCCAAGAAGCATTTTTACAATGAAACACAAAAAAGACCAAACACATATTTCCTTAGTTTTGTGCTAAATATATTTAAATGTGACTGGTTAAGGACAACATAAATGCACAATTTCAGTTTGGGGTTCATCAATCAGTTGAACTAGAAGATAAATTTAAGATAATTCAGTTATGAAACAACATTCACACTGAGTAATACAGAAATAAATAAAGAAACCATGCAAGTTAACTTTACAGGAATATCTCCACATCAAAGGAAATAGATGAGGTGGTTCAAAACACCTCACTTAGGTACCTCCTAATTGAGGTGTCTTGTGTATGTCCTACTGGGAGGACACCCAGTGGCAGACCCAAGACATGCTGGAGGGATTAAGTCACTCAGGTGGCTTGAGAACATTTTGGGGTCCCGCTAGAAGAGCTAGAGGAGGTGGCTAGGGAGAGGGAGGTCTGGGTATCTCTGCTAAGGTTGCCGGCCCCCTGACAGGCTCTGAGGTAATTAAGTTTTATTTATAAAGCACTGATTCACAGCAACAGCTGTCTGAAGGTGCTTTATATTGTAAGGTAAACACTATTATTAGGAGGAAATCCCAACAATCAGACAATCTCTAGGAGCAACCTCTTTGTAACAGTGGGAAGGAAAAACATTCTTTTAACAGGACATAACCTGTTAAAAAAGAATAAAGGAGAACAAAGCAAGACAAGGACAAAAACACACTACAGGAGACAAAAGATACAGTTTAATGTCACACAGTAGCGGTGTATAAACACAGGTTGGTGTACAGAGGTGAGTGGAGAAGAAGTGCTCAGAGTGTCATAAGAGGTCTCCCAGCAGCCTAAACCTATGGCAGTGATTGTTGAGGGTCACCTAATCCAGTCCTAACTATATGATTTACCGAAAAGAAAGTTTTAAACCTAATCTTAAAAGTAAAGGTCGTATCTGTGTCTCAAATCCAAACTAAGAGCCGGTTAGAAGGGAGAGAGCCTTGATAGCTGAAGGCTCTGCATCGAATTCTACTTTTAAAAACTCTAGAAATCACAAATAAGCCTGCAGTCTGAGAGCAATGTATTCTGTTAGGATAATGTGGTTCTATGAATGTACCTTGAATGTGAGGGTAAAGATTTTAAATTCAGCCCTGGATTTAACAGGAGTCAGTGAACAGAAGCCAGTATAGGGGAAATATGGTGTCTCTTTCTATCCCTTGTTAGTACATTCTCTGCATCATTTTGGATTGACCGAAGGTTTTTCAGGTAGCTTGTAGAACAGCCTGAAATAAAGGGTTGCAATAGTCAAGCCTTATAGTAATAAATGTACTAACTTTTTAACATCACTCATAGATAGGGTGTTTTTAATTTTAGTGATACAGCTAAACTAATAGCTAATACTAATAACTTTAGTAAACCTCTGTTTCTGCATCATCAGGTTTTATTTGATATGATAAGAGCTCTGTGTTACTGTTGTCGATATTAGGACAGGCAGTTATTAGTATTAGTATTAAGACCAAGCTAAAACACACAGTATATAAGTATATTTGTCATTTGTACTTTTAACAATTAAAAAGCATCTTGTAGTAAGAGGTTTTCATGACTAATTGTGATTTGTTCTTTTTTGGTGGAAAGTTAGATGTGGTTTGCAGTGCTTAGCTAGAGTGACTTTTTTTCCCCACTTCTGTTGCTATAATTAAAAAAATAAACAAAACTATACAAATCCTGCAACAATAGAAGTGAAAATACAATAATTATCTTATGGACAGAATAATAAAATAAAAAATAAAATAACTTACTGGCAGCTGGATGCTATTAAGTTCATGTAAAAAGTATTTACAGTAACTTTACCATAATTTTATTTATAGCGAAAAAAATGTGCTGTATTTAATCTAGTGTAAATTAAACTACAGCAACATAGTAACTGCAAATACCTTACCTTCATCCAGCTGCCAGTAAGTTATTGTAAAATGTACAGCAACGTGTTCACCGTGTACAGATGAAAGAAAGCAATCCTGCACATTTACTTAATGTACACATTAAAGAATGCCGAAGGATAAGTGATAATAAAAAAAATGGATGGATGGACTGAAAAACAAGACAAAACAGTTGAGTATGAGTGTTTTAAACAAATTCAGTCAATGATTGTGTCCAGTTTTGGCCTCTGATGATAAAGGAAAGGGCAAAGAGGAAACATGGCAGACGGGCTGATACTCTCTCTGAGCAGATGGAGCTGTGCTGGTAAGAGGTGTGGCTGAAGGATCAGGAAATACAGGAATGGCAGCCTCACGAGGAACGTAATGTCATTACATTTAAGGGTGTGGATAATAAAATATTTGAGTCAAAGGCTTCCGAGCGGTGGCAACACTGGTTGTTGACGTGGTAAGAGCAGTCTGTTGAAGGACACACCACAGGCATTTGGTTAGTCTGAGTGTGCAGGTATTGTGGTGTGGGTTTCTGGATTACAGGTTTCAGATGCTCGGCAGTTTGAGGTTGATCCTTTGGAGATACAAGCGGTTTGTTAGGGAATGGCAGAAAAGTATATTGAGAAAATACTAGAAACAGGCAGGTGGGGAACTTATGATCATTTGTGGCCACAGGTATGGTTACAAAAACCACAGTCATGGAGGAGGGGCAAGAGGATGAGATGGGGTTGTGGGATGGAAAATTCCAGGTCCCACAGGGAATTGTGAGAACAGAGGAAATGGATATTGTGGATACTATGGAGAGGCAGTTCACGTCTGGGAAACAAGACATGAGGCCTAAATGAGAATGCAGGGTAGTGAGGTGCAGGCACTTCTTAGTTTACAAAGTCTGCAACAGCATCTGAGGGAAGCTACGGATGTAGCAGGGAATACCATAAACACCTGTGATAGGGAATATTTGTTGGTATGGGAACTAGGTATTGTGGAAACACTGGGAACTGAGGGTGCTGAGTCTGTTGCAGGACCTGACCACTTTCCCCAGGAGGTGCGATTGCTGTTGTAGCAGGGTTAATGTTGGGTAGCGAAAGGCAAGTGACCAAAAACTCAACATCTACCCATAAAAGAAGGAGTGAATATTCTTTATCCTGCAAGGAAATAAAGTGAGTAAATCAAATGTTTGTTTACAATGTTTGACCACAAGAGGGCCCATCACACCTTGTTCTGTGAGCACATGCCTTAGTTAGAGGGTGCAGTGAATGTCAGCTGTTCAGAAAACTATTTAACAGTAAGTCCACAGATGCTACACATGTAAACACTCCAGCAGTTTTAATATCTGATCATTACCCATTAATCATTTTTTAAACCTAATGAATCCAAACTCAACATTATTAATGCATATTCAAGATTCATACACTAAATGAAAAGTGTTTGATTTAGACTAATTAGAATATTAAATCTTCAGACTTTTTGATTTTACTGATGTGGTCTGCTGGGTGTTATACAATCTATTCCAAATGAATAATTTATATTTCAAAATTAATCGTTAATAAATCTTTTGTTTAAAAGTAAACAGTGAGTCAGACACAACAGACTAAGACAGATGTGAGATGGTATTTAGGCTATTGAAACTTACCATGAGTCTAATTTAAGTCACTCTGATGGTCACATTTGAATGTCAGTTTCAGGTTAAACATCAACCACACTGCTGCAGGTGTTTGCACAGCAGCCACTGCATCATCAGCATCATCACAAAGTTTGAAAAACGGTTGAGAAGCCGTCACTGCAACATAGTGCAAATGGAGGCAAGGCATCACACCTTAAATTATTATATTACTGTGATTTTGTAAAATGATTTCAAAGGTAATCTCCAGAACCACCCCCTTTTCAAACTGTCGACCAATGAGTCACTGCCATGTCAACCTGTGGTGGGAGAAGTCTTTGTTGTGCATGATAAGCATGTACTGGACTGATCAACTCTGTAATCCTGTTTTTTGTGGTTACACACCACTGAGAAATACGACATACGCATTAGCGGCACTGAAAGTAGAAATAAAATCTGGATTAAAACTATTATGAGAAAAAATAACCAGCAATTTTGCGATTAAAAAAAGGTAACTTTAGGTAAAAAAAAAAAAAAAGTACCAAATTCACCAGGAAAAAAAAACCTCAGAAAATTTGAAATGTTTCTGAGGTTTTTTCTTGTAAACGTACGTTTTTTTCATCCTGAATTTACCACTTTTTTTCTGTGCCATTTTTTTCTTGTCAATTTATTTGACTTTTTGATTTTTTTCCAGTAGATTTTTATCCCCTTCGACTATCTTATTTATTTATACTTTCAGTGGGCCTCATCTGTGGCCTGTCATAGCCTGTTAAAGACTTTTTTCATTTTCCACTTGTTTTCTAACATTGGTAGTTACAGCATATCAATTCAAGCTAAATAATAACACAACTAAATGCTACTAAGTTTAATTCATTCCCTTTTGGTTGGGGTAATTACCCACACCCATGTCTCCAAATTTAATATTTAAATTGTATTCCTTTTTTCACCTCTTCTCAAAATCAAACTTTGTCCTTGTTCTGTTTCTTGGTTTGATCCTCTTTAAGTAAACCAATTTTCAGTGATCCAAACATCCACTAAAAGATTACATCCTTACACCTCTATGCTGACTGCCATTATTATGATTTACACACACACACACACACACACACACACACACACACACACACACACCTGCTCCCGTTTGCTCGCCATGTGTGCCCAGACCTGGACAGAAGCAGTTGTCTTGTTGTTCACTGGTTTTACTGATGTGGGTGGCGGTCTCTGTTCGTTCTGTGTGTGTGTGGCCCTTGTTACACTGATGAGCCTCTTCCCCTTTTGGACCCTGGGCGTGTGCATGCTTATTTTCACAGTTGGTGGACTATATCTGGCCTAAAATGGCTATTGAGCGGAGCTGGTCACTTTAGAGGTGTCCCAGCTTGCTTTTCCACCCTGACAGCTGCCGTCCCAGTGCCAGCAGCTCGGCTCCAAAAGTTTTAACGGCAGTTTGATTTCTTTTTGCCGTGGGGAAAGTAGCTGTAAAATCTTACATGTGCTTGTTTTGATTGCCGTGTGACTAGATCTGCACACCTGCAGCAAAATAGTTGCACTGTTAATGGTTTGATTTCATTGTTGGAATCACTTTTATGGATGAGTATAACCAAAACAGTCTTCTATGGACTTCTGCACTGTTTTAAGCTGTATAGTTGCTTCAAATGATGCATGAAGAATTGCATATGAAATCCAAACTGCAAGCCAAAGACGTTTAAACTATGGATTTAACTCAGGATCGTAGCGGCTTTGGGCTGCATTAATTGATTTCTGGAAGCACTGAGTCATAAACCAGATTGATTTAAATTAAAAACAAAAGAAGTAAGTACAATAAATTCCACAATAAAAAATAATGAAGTTGATTTTAGCTGTTAGGAAGTTAAGAATTAGAACGCTGTGTGGAGGCTGTTGTGTGCATATGAGATTTGGTTCCTTCTCTCAGGCTTGAATGTGTTTGTCTTCTGTTTTCAGAGGAAGCTGTTGCCTTTGCTCTCAGTTGATGGCACATATTAAATGACTTTACACTCCCCTTGGCCTGTGCCATAAAACCTTTCAGCCGTGGCACTAGTAGGCCTGAAGCTCAGCATCATACCTGTTTAATCTTAGACCACACACACACACAGGTTTCTGGACTGGCTTTGCAGTGGGCAACCCTGCTGAAACCAGTCAGAACTTTTTTTTAAAATTTTTTTTAGAAATTTGACTCTTTTTGCATAAGATTATATGGGAAAAGTCACACTGGTGTTTGGTTAACAATGTCAGGAGGAACAATGGCTTAGCTGGATGAAAAGAAATGAACCTTTTGTGTAAGGCACTAATCAAAAACTACAACCAGTAGTTATGATCATTATGGCTTTAATGAACAGACTTGTGCTAAGATGTACTTTTGCACTCTGGGTGCTTCTTCTTCTTTTTTCTTTTTTTTATACTAATGCCTCTGATTAAAGTTGGAAGGGGAGAATCCTCTTGAAGTCCATGAAGTAGGTCATAGGACGGTGGGATGAATAGGAAACCTTATCCATCTTAGCAGCGGACCACACCTTTGTAGATCAAGTGTTCAGTCATATTCTCACTATCAGGCCAGCAGAGAGGCAAGTAGGTTGGCAACAGGATTATTTCAGACTGTAAAGGTCAGCAGACCATGTGCAATCTAGATTTACTCATATCAAAATTTTCTGGTAGCTTAGTGCTTTAAGCCACTTGAAAGTGATGTAATATTTGCAAGTTTCTTTTCATACTTTCTTTAGAAAGCATGGACCTTTGTGCAGACCTTACTTGCAGAGAAGGCCCTGTGCACTTTACTTTTTTTGAAGCATATGTCTCTCATTACGTGTATAACAGGCCGAATGTAATGTTTACAAGAAACTGTTTTATCTACCTCAAAGGTCAAATGCTGAAAAATGATGTCAGCGTTTCAGCATAAAAACAGAGTTAATTTTATACTCGACTCCAGCCTTTATACAGAGAAATCATTCACTGAAGCTGACCCCCCCCCCTTTTTTTTTTTTTTAATCGACAGGAGTCTCAAAAACCCAGAATGCAGTGCTGCCATGGATCCACTTATTTATCCATGTTTTACATCATCCAGCAGTTATTCATACTGTACAAATCAATTTATGTTACATTATTTAGAATAGGTAAAATGCTACAGAGAGCTCTGGTCTCCTTACCAGTTGGCAGATATTGTCCAGTCACAGATTTAACATTATTGCTTACATTTTCTTGGATACTGTCAAAACTTTTTAACACAACATAAAGCAGAAGGAGATGTTTGGAGAGTAATTTAGAGAATGCATCATCACATAGCTTATCCTGCGGAGCAGCTCTAACTGCGAAAGCTGCAGCATATGCAGCAAAGTAGCGTCACAGCTGAGCAAACGGTGGAGTCTAACAGTGTCGTCAGTGCTCACTAGTTTGGGAATTGCAAAGTTGGAGAGACAGTTGAGAAACATAAACCCTGTGTTTATGTGCCTGTGCATCTAAAACTAAGCAAAACTCTAAAAGTACCCCAAATATTAAGTTCAGTCCTTCAGGGCCTCGGTGTGCAGCTTCTGTGACAGTTCACATTTTGAGATGCGGTGTCGTGTCTCTGAAGTTCCCTTTACAGCATTACCACTTAAATACTGATTTTTAAAGGTCAGACTATACACAGTTCAGTAATTTGGAGCAGTGATTATGATTGTGAATGCAATCTTTCATTCCTTGGTGAATACCAAATCATTATCAATATGCCATAGTAAGTGTTATGATAGTAATGTTTCTCATTATTGCCCAGTCTTGATTTCAATGTATGTTGTCATAAATGTTGTGGTTAAGGGTAAAGAGTCAGTGTGTCATGATGTGAGTAACTGAAAAAGAAGGACGCTTGGCATTAAACAGAAAATGCAGGAATTTAATTACAAACATTACCCTGCTATGTTTGCTAGGTGTGTGAGTAAATGTGTGTATTTGGCCGGAGGGCTTTTGTGAACAGTGAGCTCTGCTTTTCTGTGTATTCTACATGTCGTTGATTCAGAGGATTTCACAAGAAGCATAATTACTAGTTAAACTTTAAAAACATGTAGCAGATGATTTATCTTCTGTGTTGAATCTAAATTAAACTTTCATATCAATTCCTAAGATCCATGTTTCACATGTAGCCGGTAGGTTTGTCCAGCTAATTTAGCTATCCTAATTTCTGAGACTTTAGTTGGTTAAATGCCTTTTGAATTTTTTTGTTGTCTCTCATGATCCTCAGTCTTTCATCAGATGCCATCATCAGACACGAAATTTCTCATGACCTTCTCTTAAGTCCATCTTTCATTGACTTGTAACATGAAATCAAGTCTTATCTTAACGTTCACAATGCATATTTGTTGTAATAGACAGTAATACTTTAATTTAATTATCTTACCTCTTTGAGAATATGTCAATATTACCTGAGTCCTTCCATGGGCCGCTGATGATCAAGTTTTGTGTTTTTTGTTTTTTTTCATGAAACTGTCACCACTCCACCCACAATGGGAGGAAATGTCAACATATTAAGGTGATAAATATTATGTTTGAATGTCTTTTCTCGTTGCCTTTGTCCAACGTGTTTGTGTTGCATCTCCATATCTCTCTAGGGGGAATTTAGACTCCTATGCTTGGCCTTTTAATTGCTCTCTAAGGCATTTGGATACATATAACCATGACAGTCTTTGCAACATTTGTCTTTACATGCAAACAAAAGCACACATTTATGAATTTTATGTATGGCAAGAGTGTCAAAGTCGGGTTTGCTAAGGGCTGTGCTGCGAAATGGGAATCATACCAAGGGCCAGACATGCAGGATACAGTTTATAGATGTGCTTTAATTAAATCACCAGCATCAAAATAAGATCATTAGCCTTTATAAAATGTAGTTAAGCAAAATAACTCTACAAAGAAGGCTGTCCTTCAGCCGACTTATAACAGCCTGTTCCACAAGCCTGAATTCGGGGCATTTAATAAAATCTTGTTAAGTCCTAATGTCAAAGCGTAAAATCAGTCTTTTGTTTCAGTCTTGCACAGAGTACGTCTTCAGCTCTGGCATTGCCTGTGTCATAGGCCCGAACACGACAGCTCAATATTTGTGTAGGAAGCTAAATTTTTTTTTTTTCTAAAAAAGAAGAAGGCAAAAGCTCTTTAATCATCTAGTCTACCTGTACCATAGAGAGCAGCCTCCTGGCACGAAAATGGCTGCACACAAAAATGAAGCTTGCAGCAAACTCTGCAGCTTCATCACTTTGAGATCAGGGCTGAAAGAAGAAACATGTTTTGCTTTAGCTGCATACCTGTTTGCAGTATGTATGACTTCATATCTTTGCTGCTGTATAAGTTCAAATGGGAACTATGTTCTTTGAAAACAGAAATTGTTTCATGATAGGAAATTAAATGGGCCTCTCTTTACACTCAGTTAAACATGGACTATGTAGTCTTGTCACGTTCATTGTTTGCAGGCTTGTCAGATTGCACAGGGCGGTGCAGACCACAGGCCAAATTTCCTTGAGAATCTAAAATAATTTGTGAGTTGGATTAAAATTGACAAATGTCTATGTTGTGAGCTTTGATTTTGACTCGCATTATAAAGAGCACTTATTTGAGTAATGTTTTTGTTTTTAATGTTTTTGTTTTTAATGTTTTTTTATCACCCATGCGTTCAGAAACCTGACCCATTTTCTTCTGTCTCTGTGCTGTTAGAGTTTCAGATTTAGAGGAGTAAATATGCTGCTGAAATAAGACATTACTCCTTCATTTTCCTTTGTTGTTGCTTGGAAAGGCAGACTGCATCATTATAATTGCTTAATTGTTATTTATGTGCGTTGGTGGGACGAGCATTGTGGCCAGTGATGATTTCCGATTGTTATTTTGGCCAGCATTTCTCCGTTTGGGAGAGCAAATACCGGCTAAGCTTCTACAGCCATTAGATGAAAACACTGTTTAGATTTTGTCTCTTGCCTGTGTAGAGTATTTGGCTTGTCTAGGAATCTCTGAGTCCTCTCCACTTATTGTCCTCATATTTTTATTTTTATTTTGCTGAGAAGCTCTAACCATATCTGCTCCTCCGAGAGAATATTTTGCAGTGGCAGACATATCTGTCCCCGAATGCCATGTTTAAAAGAACTTGTGGAGGAGTTTGTTTAATGTGCTTTTCTTCAGTGTGATTCCATGCAGTTTAACTTGATCTAAAATAAGAATCCCCTTGCTTTGCATGACATTCAGAAGGCAGACTCCTGTCTGCTGCAGAGGTTGCATGAAACACAGCTTTTAAGCACATTATTTGGCCTAAAAGCACAGCATGATTCTGCTAATTCCTCTGCTAAAGCTGAAGATAAAAGCTGATGGTGATGCACCAGAAAGCAGCTGTTAGTCATTGGAGTTTTGTGGTTTTGGAATAAGCATGCTGTTGAGGTTTTGCACATGGCTGCAAGGGTCCAAAATCTTCTCTGGTCTGCTAAAAGTTAGTGATTCCGGATAAGGGGAGGGTTTCTCATAAAGTGGAGCTATTAAACTTTTCATTATTTGCTGTCATATTTATGCTGGTGGTTAGTGGTGTTTATTTTAAACAGGAAGAAACTTTCAGAAACTGAGATCAGTGCATGTGTGAGTAATCCCTGTGAGGGGACTGGCCTGGTTGTACGCTGATCATATGCAGAGCTTGGTAGACTGTTGTTTGCATGTTATAGCTGTGCACAACCAGGGGCCGTCTAAAGTCTGTGGGCTGCTCTTGTTTCAGCCACTGATGATTGTCGAGATTATTAGAAAGGCTCTGTTTGCAGGGAAATGGAACAGACTCACTGCCAGGAGTGGGTGATATAGTCACAACATCAATGATATTTCAAGGAAATTTGGGAAAGTTGTATCTATTAAAAAATATACTGAACAATGTTTTATCAGTGATTGCAGGAAGCAGCTATTATTTATTAGTGCAACACAAAGAAAATGGAGGACATTTCACATCCTCCTTTCCCAAGGAGTTACTGACACTGATGACACACTACTGAATTTGAAGTGTGACTCTATGGAAACAAGATGCTAGCAGCAGCATTATCGTGCACTGATAGTGGCACAGTTAAATGTAAGCACAAAAGTAACCTAGGTAGTGTTTTCCATGGAAGTTAAGTAAAAGTATAAAATAAATGCTTAACATTTTAATAATACTACTAATAATAACTGAAGTAGCTTAACCTTAACTTAGACTCAAAATATTGTCACATAACACTGAAAAATATTTTCTACCTAGGATCTTGGGTAAAGCTTTATCACCAGTTGCTTGAAGCCCTGCTTTTCCATCATGTAACAGCATCCATAATTTCCATCCACCGTTTTGCTCTCCCTGTCATACAGAGACTAACTAGCAGTGCTCCAGTGATGGAGTCTCCTTTCTTTACTTTTTCCAGCACATCATCAGCTGCTAGTATCTCCTCCTCGCATGGTGTCATAGCCTGGTTGTGCTCCATGGTGTCTTTTTACCACAAGTGTTGAAACAAGTGTGGTGTTTCCACCTTTAGTGGGAACAGCTTTCTCGCATAGTTTGCAAAGTACTGTAATTTTTGTTTGAGATTGTTGAAGGAACTCCCTTTTACTAAATTGTTATTGGAGGCTGGCTCTTGTTGTAACACATGTCTGGACTTGTCTCTCTTGTCTCATGCGCACTATGAAAGTTACCGTATGGCATCTCTGTATCATTAATATTGCGCTATGACACTCTTGCACGTCTGCATTGGTCACATACCATTAGTCTTTTGCTTTCTATAACCAAATGCCTAAGCCAAAAGACACACATGCAGTTTCACTTGGAAAAAAAAGGCTTGGGTGCTCCAAAGGCTCTAAAAGAATCTCTTTCAGTCTTTATGTCAGAGAGAGTGGAGCATTTATGCCCCAGCCAACCTATTATTCAAACCTTTTGTTTGTGAGGAACAACCAATAAGAAAAAAGATGACTTAAGGGGGGGGAGGCTTGTTGCAGACAGTGGATGAACTGACGTGTTACCATGGTCCAGTATTTGCGTATGAGCATAATAATAATAATAATAATCCAATTTCATTAAATAATAATAATATGCAAAAAGAGATGGGGAAAATGTGGATGAACTTTGATAGAGAGATTGGATTTCATGCAGGACTTGTATGAAGGGAAGTGGATTTTAAACACAATTGTCTTGATGGGGCATAAAAGCATCATTAAGTGGAATCTGTCCGGCATTGATGGCAGCTAGCCTCCCTCTCTATTTCCCAAAGAGGGCCAATCAAAGCCTGTGAGCCACGCCCTCCCTTTATTGATTAACCACCATGTGACAGCCAAACATCTGTCACACTGATACTTTTATTTTGGTGAATTTTTTTTAAAAATTTTTTTTCCCCTCCCATGTGGATGGACAGTGTGTCAGAGGGCGGTGTGAGGTCAGGTTTCCATGGTAACTGTCAGCCACCAATCCCCCTACAGTTGAACACCCTCATTCATTGCCATGGCAGCGGAGAGGCCCAGTTTCCCGGGGGACGAGGGGCGTGAGGGACGGAATGTGAGACGGCGAGAGAGGGAGGGAGAGGGCAAACAAGTTTAGTGAAAACACAGTAATCCAATATGGCTGCCATTGTGACACAGCTAACTGTGGCTAATGCTCACTGCTTGGAGAGAGGAGATACAGTCGTGTGATGATTAACCTCAGCTGAGACCTGGAAGCGATGAAAGCACTTGAAGTGAAACCGAAGCCTCAGTTTAGAAGGTTAATGTGTTTTATAGTGGATGTGGGTACCAGCCACATAAATGGCCTCTTAAAGGGTCATTTCACTTTACTTTAATTTTAATTCATATTAAAAAAGGGAGGAGTTTTGAGGCTTCCTCTTAAGTGTGAGATTAAGAGAGTTGGTGACCTCCCTTTTAAAAAAAATAAATTAAAAAATTAAAAAAAAAATCTCTTGTTTTTTCTGTTTTGTGCCGTTTAGCGACCTGTGCAGTACACAAAGAAGGATCCCCAGGAAACATGCACAGTCATATTCCTATGTGTGCCTGTCAGTTAATGATGGTTTATAGGTCAGACCTTGTATGACTGCCATAGTGATTTTAATGGCAAATGACCAGGGTGCACATTTAGACATGCAGATGAAGCATGTAGACGCCGTTACACTAGTGGAAAGGAGTTGACGTCTGAAAGGGGCTTATGACTTTAACCTTTCATGCGTTCGCAGACGCCTGCGTTGTTACTTCTTTCTAAAGTTAGGCTTCGGGCACATTCCTCAGACAGCATTTTGAAATGTGCTGTGCTTTCGATGCCTGATATAAAGCCACTGTTTCCAAAATGATCATTATCTTGTAAATTGTTCCAAGGCCGTGATGCATATTATGAAAAAGAGCTTTTGCCCAAGTTTCGAAGTGACGCTGGGGACCTTGTTTTGTATCCATCTAGATGGTCTGGTGTGGTTGCTGTTAGGAGCACAAGGCAGGAAGCTCAGGCAGGAAAAAGGAAAAGATAAATATGAAGCCTGCAGTGTATTTTTAGTGCTCTCAGTTCAGTTAAAGTGTGCAACTTAGGAGCACAAATAGTAGCTCAGGCAGAGAAAAAGCTACATGCGGTGCTGAGTTTTAACCAGTGCTCTCTTTTGGTCCTTCTCTTTCAGATCTCAGCAACCTCAGCTCTCCCCTGTTGCAACTCTCCTGCCCATCATCCTCTCCCACCCCTACTCCTTCCTCATCTTCTCCTCTCTTTAGCTTCCCCTGTCCTCCCAACCTCCCTTCTTCTTGCTCCCCCCTCATCGGCCTCCAAGATAGATTCCCTCAGGAGTAAGGTTGACCTACTCAAACTGCCCCTGGCTCTCTCCACCAAGTCCATCTCCGAGCGCAAAAACCAACTGGGAGGCGTCGGCGAGCAGCGCGGCACGGCGGGAGGAGGCGGGGCTCGTAAAGCCCGCTCACCGCCGACCCGAGACATGGACAACGAGTCGCAGTACTCGGGCTACTCATACAAGTCCTCCCATTCCCGAAGCTCCCGAAAGCACAGGTGGGTAAGACGCGCTCAAGTCGGCACATTCAGGCTCATAATTTCATGTATTTGTTTCTGGTCTGTTGTTTGGCCTGATTCGAATATTGGTTTGTTTAAATATTGGATCTTTTTAAATACATACAGGGAGTGCAGAATTAGTAGGCAAGTTGTATTTTTGAGGAATAATTTTATTATTGAACAACAACCATGTTCTCAATGAACCCAAAAACTCATTAATATCAAAGCTGAATGTTTTTGGAAGTAGTTTTTAGTTTGTTTTTAGTTTTAGCTATTTTAGGGGGATATCTGTGTGTGCAGGTGACTATTACTGTGCATAAGTATTAGGCAACTTAACAAAAAACAAATATATACCCATTTCAATTATTTATTTTTACCAGTGAAACCAATATAATATCTCCACATTCACAAATATACATTTCTGACATTCAAAAACAAAACAAAAACAAATCAGTGACCAATATAGCCACCTTTCTTTGCAAGGACACTCAAAAGCCTGCCATCCATGGATTCTGTCAGTGTTTTGATCTGTTCACCATCAACATTGCGTGCAGCAGCAACCACAGCCTCCCAGACACTGTTCAGAGAGGTGTACTGTTTTCCCTCCTTGTAAATCTCACATTTGATGATGGACCACAGGTTCTCAATGGGGTTCAGATCAGGTGAACAAGGAGGCCATGTCATTAGTTTTTCTTCTTTTATACCCTTTCTTGCCAGCCACGCTGTGGAGTACTTGGACGCGTGTGATGGAGCATTGTCCTGCATGAAAATCATGTTTTTCTTGAAGGATGCAGACTTCTTCCTGTACCACTGCTTGAAGAAGGTGTCTTCCAGAAACTGGCAGTAGGACTGGGAGTTGAGCTTGACTCCATCCTCAACCCGAAAAGGCCCCACAAGCTCATCTTTGATGATACCAGCCCAAACCAGTACTCCACCTCCACCTTGCTGGCGTCTGAGTCGGACTGGAGCTCTCTGCCCTTTACCAATCCAGCCACGGGCCCATCCATCTGGCCCATCAAGACTCACTCTCATTTCATCAGTCCATAAAACCTTAGAAAAATCAGTCTTGAGATATTTCTTGGCCCAGTCTTGACGTTTCAGCTTGTGTGTCTTGTTCAGTGGTGGTCGTCTTTCAGCCTTTCTTACCTTGGCCATGTCTCTGAGTATTGCACACCTTGTGCTTTTGGGCACTCCAGTGATGTTGCAGCTCTGAAATATGGCCAAACTGGTGGCAAGTGGCATCTTGGCAGCTGCACGCTTGACTTTTCTCAGTTCATGGGCAGTTATTTTGCGCCTTGGTTTTTCCACACGCTTCTTGCGACCCTGTTGACTATTTTGAATGAAATGCTTGATTGTTCAATGATCACG
>VVHJ01000109.1:0-11182 GCA_015107715.1 Tylochromis polylepis | reverse complement strand
AAATCATGTGTGTGTGTGTGTGTGTGTGTGTGTGTGTGTGTGTGTGTGTGTGTGTGTGTGTGTGTGTGTGTGTGTGTGTGTGTGTGGAGGATCATCAACGGACCATCTGCGGTCAGATCAGGTAAACTCCCCTTCTTCCTCTCTGTTGCCATCTAGTGGTTAATACTACTGAAATTCAATCTCACTGCGACACTCTTTACCTTTAACAGGAACTTTCATGGTCTCATTTGAACACACTGTGCTTTTTTCTTTCTCTTTTAACCACATAAAGTCTTTCGCCACACACATTATGTCTTGATCTTTATCTCTTTAACACATTCACCATGCAATTTTTTTTTCACAAGCTTACTTTTAAAAGCACAGTTTCCTTTTTTCTCTCTGCAACACACACACACACAAACACACTTTACGCTTTGGACTTTCTTCCTCTCTGTCTCGTTTGACTGATGCACACCTCAGCTGTACTTGCGCTGGTGTGTGTTTTCAGTGTGCAGCAGCACATTTTGAGCAGCGGCTGATGCTCAGTTAAAAGCTGCTGGGTGGGTCCTAATTATTTCTTTGAAGACTTGCTTTTCCTCCCCGTCTGAGCTTCTGATGAGCTTCACTTTAAAGAGGCCAGACACACACATATACAGACACTGTCATGCAACCTGCCTGATCTGTCACATAAGCCTTTGAAATGCTGACTCCAGACTGCAGATTTATGGGAACATAATGCGGGAATATAGAGAAGTTTATGCTGTGAAGGAACAGGCTGAGTCCGACACAAAGGAGGGAAGGGTGTTTCCTAAAATTAGCAAAAAAACAGAACTGCACACACATGATATTTGTCAAGAAAATCCAACAAGTCCTACAACCTGAACAACCACATCAGTGGTTTGTTGCTAATTTTGGGGACTTTTCAGGAGGCAACAGCTGATATAGGGCTGTAAAGTAAATAGTAACAAAACTATTAGAAAGCATTTTTATGATATGACCATGAGAGGTCAGGAGAAGTGGAGAGAATCTTTATGATCAAAATAAGAAGGGACTGCACATGCTCTTTACTTCATGTGTTATCAGCCCATTCATCCACCCCAACATCCTCCCTAGCAGCCTCCCAACAACACTTGTTAGTATGGCCACTAGAGGGTGAAATCATTTGATCGTAAACATATGGGTGTGAAAACTGAATAAAATGTTAATGTGCATTTTTAAATGGAAAACAGAAAGAAACAAAAAACACAACCAGAAATACTTTGCTCACTCCTCATAACGTAATGCTTACATTTGTGTCCCCTAGAGAATGCAGCATACCCCAGTTTGGGAACTATGGACCTTTGACCCTTTCAAAAGTCACGAATGGAGCCTTAAGAGTCCTGTGTCAGGAACCAGGACTTGTTTATTGTGAAATTAATTGAGACAGAAACTCATTTTCAGCATGGCTTAATTCAGGGCTAGGTAATATATTTCCTCAAGAGGCCACATGAGAAACTGAGACCGTTATGGAGGGCTGCACCAATAAAGTTATAAAGACATAAAATTAATACTGAGCAGTTCAGCTTTTTTGCGTGGCCCTCTGGGAGAGTCTCAGTTTCTCATGTGGTCCCTTTGGGAAAATGCATTGCCCACCCCTGGAATTGGCGTGAAGTTTGATCCTAAAACCAAAGCGTGCATATGAACAGGCTCAACTACATTATATGGCTAAAAGAATGTAAACATCCTAATATGAGATTATACACATTAATCTTGTACTGTAATACCTTTCTTGTGTAATACTTTTAACCAAATGTTAGAATCTGGCTGCACGGATTTGCTCCTGTACAGTCATAAGAGTGTTCCATCACTGTTGGGCAAGGTCTAGCTTGCAACCAATGTTCCACTTCATCTCAAAATTATTGGATTGGAATTAATTTTGGGCTCTGTGCAAGCCAGTCAGGTTCTTCATCACCAGACTGGGAAATGGATTTCTTTGTGTAGTTAGCTTTGTGCAGCGAGGACTTTCATGTTGTAACAGGAAAGCTGTTGAAACACATATTGTCTCTAATGTGATGCTAGAGCATTAAAATTCCCCTTCATTGTGATTAAGGAGCCTAAGACAAAACAGGGGGGAAAAAAAGGTCCAGACCAAAAGTAAACATGGTGACATAATTTTACACTAAACAGAACATAATAACAATTTATAAAAAAGGAAGTAATGAAACAATTAATTACTAGTAACACTTACAGAGATAAATATTTTTTTCTTGCCTCTTATATTCATTTATTAATACATTTATTAGAGTAATCATTGTGGAATTCTGCTACTTGTGTCACATTAACCCACTTAACAAGGAGAGATTGAGTGAAATAAAGGCTAGACCTTGTGGGGTAAGTGTGGTAAATAATGCCATTTTAGAAGAAAACTGGCTTCTTCAAGAAACACACATGTTGCACTTAATTTTATCATCCTCTCTCTCTCCTTTTCTTTTTTCTTCTCCACTGTTTTTCTTCTTTTTTAAGTCCATAAACTTACAGAGTGGAGACATAAAGCTCTCCTGGCTTGTTGGTAATGTAACTTTATCTCTCTTTCTCTCTCGGTGTGTGAGTGAGTGAGAGAGAGATACAGAGAGACTTACATTAGCTGCACAAACGTTCAGAAGCAGGCAAACAGAAGTAGTAGCTTTCATTATTATTTTTTTTTTATTTTTTATTTTTTTTTTAAAAAGGAGTAGTAGTAGTAGAAGGAGGTCCAGGGTCTAGGGTCACAGCAGGAAACCTGAATATGGGGACCAGAGAGGGTCTGGGTTAGGGGGTATGGAGGAAGTTTTGGAGAGATCTGGAGACGGGAGGAGGTCCGGGTTTCACAGAGGAGGCAGGACTTTCTGGCTCCGTGGTGCGCTCCGACACCAGAGGTCCGCTTTAATACCGAGGGTGGAGGAGGAGAAGCAGGTCGACTATTTACACCGCTCAGCCAGAGAGAGGCTGCAGTCCGCTTCTCCGCCCTGAAAGAGTCGGCATCGAGCATCCATGTGACAAGCGGACTTTGGGATTGGGAGCGCAGATTAAGACGAGTCTACTCCTGGAAAAATCTTGACTGGGTTGCTGGAAGACGTTTGAGTGTTAAACTCTCCTGTTGATATAAACGTGCACGTGTGCATCAGAGCTGCATTTACCTCGGACACTTCAGTCTGGACTCTTCTGACAGTCGGAGTGGAGCAAAAGTCATTTTAACAACTCACAGCTCGCCGTTCCTCTCAGGATATTCTCGTCTGCAAAATCTGAGACTGCTTCTCTCTGTAAATATTTTCAATTCATTCGCAGACTGTTTTTTCCCGCAGGGCGTGCGCGGCACAGCTGTCTCCTGCTTGCCGGCGCGTCTTTGTCATTTTAATATCACTGTAATCACCGCGCGTCTGGCTGATTGCCGCTTCGCATTTCAGCGCAAACTGACAAACTGAGGAGGCTTTCTCTCCTGGTTGACATGCAGACCAGAAGTCGAGATTAGCGTTGATTGGGGAACTTTTATCTTCATTGTTTTCCTTTGGATTGTTTTTATTTATCCCTTCATTTTTTTTTCCCCCCCCAAGCTCTTTGATACTTCTTCCAGGAGCAAACCCGAGGATGTTGTTCTGCTGGTTGAACCCTCCCTCCTGGTCCACCTGTAGGTTTTTCTTTTGCTTTTTGCTGCTGCTCCAAACGCCCCAGTCTTCCTCTCCGCTAATTACAGGTAAGATTAAAGGGATCATAAGGCTTCATAATAACACATCACAACTCCCTCCGTGCGTAAAAATCTACCCAAACCCCTGGTTATTTAGTCTGCTGCCGCGTCTCTGTGCTCCTTCGGTCTTTTTTTTACTCTTCCAAGAGTAGCGCACCAAACCAAAGTCACTCCAGCTTCCATATATCTGATGACCAGTAATGTGGCAGCGCAGGGAAGGGTTCAGGAAGCGCTGATGATAACCTTCAGTTTGTTTCACGATCACAAGGAAGCAGAAAAGGATGAAAAGCGGTTTTATTTCACCCGTTTTCCTAACCCTTCCTTAGCATCACCGTCAATTATTTTGTTTTTTAAGCTCACCAAAATATATATATATTTTAAAGTTTTGTTAGGAAATAGTTTTTACAGATTTTGCTTTTATTTGTTTTTTCTCTCGAACAAGCAAAATTTATCTGGGCGTTTTACGGGAAAGTCTATCATGCGATTATGAACTTCACTCGGGGTTATCCTCTCTGTGCCACCCTGCAGAGAATACGCTTGTGCTTCTATTTGAAGCCGTGGAGATAATATCAAACACCAAGTCCAGCCTGGCACGCTTGTAGTTTGCAGCAGACCTTGTTATTTGCAGGAAGTCGTTTTCTGTCATAGCTATCACGATGAACCAATGTCAAAGTGATTTACATCAAACTTTCAAAAATTACACGATGATTCGGATCATTATGATAAAAGGTCTGCGCAGAATGATACTACCTGCGTAGTGACTTAAATTGATATTTGTGTCACTTTGGGTTGTAATTAACCCAGTTTTTAGTTACAAGCAGGCTGCAAAGTGAAAACCACTTTCCTTAACCAGCTCTAATTTAACAGCACTCTGTCCTCCCTCCTGAGCGGCCTTCCTGTTTGGGGCTAAACGCGCGCTCTCTCCCCGGCTTGCTCACCCTCTTTTGACAGCCAGATTGCATCATAGGATATCGGTTGTTTGCCCTACAGCGCCGTTGAAGTGTGAGAAAAATAGAAATGGAGTGAATGAAAGGTGGATGAGGTGGTGCGCGCTGGCCGGGCTCCTCAGCCAGCCCGGCGTGTATGCGTCTTATCGCTGGGTAAACAGCTTTGTGAAGCACGAGACTTCTGCTGCTGACCTGCTTTTACTGACCTAACCTGGCATTTGATAATGATCATTTATTTTTCTTCTGTCTCCTCCAGGTCATTCGTAGTGTTGCCATGGCGACAGTAGATTAATGTAAACATAAATTGATTAATTAAAGGAGAAAATCTGATTTAGAGCAGACGTTTTACTTCAGCTTTAAACAATAATACAGACCTCAGCGTGACAAGGAGCGCCATAAATTACTTTATGCACATCCGCTGCGGTCCTGATAAGAACGGGTTCTGGTTTAAGGGGTCCCCCTCTCTTAGCAGCTATCTTATTTTCCTGAAGCAAACCCGGAGAGATGAGAACCAGATCAGGGACAAAACGTGTACCAGATGGGTATCCCTAGTGTATCTGTTTGACATAAAACAGCGTGAGAAACTCCTGAGAACCAAAAGCCTCTTTATCATCTGCACCATTACGATCCCAGCAGATCAGATTCCTCCACCTGGCATCCCAAACACGCGCTGTATCATCTGCCTATTGTCTGCTGAACCACAGACCAGGAGTTTCTGAGCTGTTTGAGGTCTTGCAGTCAGATGGCTGAACGTGTCAGTGCAGCAGGTGGAGCAGCCGCTACAGAGGTCATCCTGTCCACTAGTGTCCACAGCCACAGTAGAACATGTTTAAATCCACTTCGCAGCACTTGTTACATTTTTCCCCCCAAAGATTTACTGAATCAGAACATTTAATGATATTTATATGAGTCCCACATTGCTCTGCATTGACATGTAAGTGAGGCTAGTGACATATTTGTCTGGAGAAAACTTTAGAATCAGTTTATAATTATAATAATAATAATAATTATTATTATTATTTATTTGACCCATATTTCGCTGATTAGTCTGAGAACTGTTTCTCCAAAATTGCATAAAAGTGTATTTGTTGGCAATTTTTTTTCAAGGTTAACAAAACTCAGTTCTAAATGTCTTTTATGTTTCATAAGTCTTAAAGTCACACCAAGTTGCCTGCATTACCAAAAAGGCCCAGCTCTTCAGAAACATGATGGAATAAGGTGGATTCATTTAATATATTTTTTGTGTTTTCATTTTTTACTTCAAGTGATGAAATCACCTGATACTAAATAAAGCAGTTAACATTTGCTCCACCTCCACCTGCTGTGCCTGAAATTACTTCAATGCATTAGTTTTATTTTTTGTTCGTAATAAGGTGCCTCAAATAAATGATCTCAATGTGCAGTACATTCACAGTAGAAGCTAATTAGAGAGATTTTACAGAGCTAGTAGCAACAGAGTGTGAAATTATTTGAAAGGGTTAATAATTTAGATCCATGTTATAGGTGCATTTGACATTTAGCGAAGTCTCTCTGTCAATTCAAACAAAAGATTTATTAGCTTATAATCAGCCGTGGTGTTTTTGCAGAGTCTATCAGAGTCAGATAGTGATCTCTGACTGAAGACAGGTCACAGATCTGAGTCAGCTTGAGCTCCGGCACTATTAATGGCTTTCTGAACTACTTCATCTGCCTTTTACTTGCAGCACTTTGCAGAGGGTTGACATAGAGAGGAACTATATAAATACATCAGTTATAATGTCTATATTGACAGTGCTGGGAAGATGGATATTAGGCAAATCTAGCAGCTGGAAAACGAGAGTTTGGGTTTTTTGGCACTGTAAAAAAAAGGCCTGGGACCCCCACCCACCTACACCCCTTTTCCCTTCCATCCCTCACCCCCCAACACTTATAGCCCCACCAGTTTAATTACACTCGAAAGGTTGTAAATTTTACAGTGGCGGAGACGGTAGGGTTTGTCTGCTCTGCCTGAATCCGCAGGCTCAGGCTGGTTTACTGCTGAACTCAGAGGGACAAAAACAGACGGCACGACTCGCTGCTATAAGGAACTATTGTTGCAGCGTGGAATCTAAGTGTACTGCATTACAAGCCTGATATAAACATTGCTAAGATCTTTATGACTTTCAGACATGAGCTGATGTTACCCGTTGCTACGGCCTTCAGCCTTCTCATTCAATCATGCTCCATATTTAATTTACAGTGATAATGGGTTTAAAATCCAGTGTCATTTTGGTTTCATTGGGTGCTTGATTTCAGTCAGGAGAACACATAAGCTCTTTTTCTTCACAAGCAACCATCAATTTTTTTTTTTATTCCCAAAGTGAAATGACACCTGTCGCTAGCAGAGTTTATCAGATGTATCTAGTCAGCTTATTTTGGGGACAGAAATCTTGCAAAAATGGCCTTATATTTGTTTATGATTGCCAGACCACATGGTAAAAAAGTAAAGGACTGTCACTAAAGTCAATATATTCAGGGAGAAAACTAGAGCCGCTTAGTCCCAGTATCATCGTGTGCAAGAATTCATGTCTAATTTTTAACATAACCTGTTTTGTCTTTCTATAACTTAGATAAATGCTCGTAACCGATGTGTTTGGCAAGCGTAAAACTATCTCAGGTATTGTAAACATTCCCAAATCCAATAAAGAGCAGCACAGAGCTGCTGCAGTGATTTAACTGCAATAGCATCCAGGTCAGGCTTTCACACAGCGGGGAAACGCTCCACAGGAAACTGGGATTTATAATATAATCTTTAATCACACAAACTAGGTACTGATGTTGTGCATTTGGAAATAGGCTGGCAGGTAGTAAATTCGATGGGGTGATGAGCAGATAAAATCTCTAAAGTAACTGTTTCTGCAGATCAGATTTGCACCTCGTGCACATTGCTTTGTTTCATGGAAGACGTTTAGGGGATGGTAGATTACTGAATTGTCAACACTGCAGCAACCCAAACAGTCAAGAGTCAGAGGTCACACTGATAGGAGATCAACCAAAAATATCAAAGTGTCCTGAGTCTTTACCTACAACAGTTTTCGTTCAGTCCATCTACGTGTGTGATTTCATGGAAAAATGTGGTCCTAAAGAGACCTATCGCAGCAGAAACTAGCACAGAAGGAGGCTATGAGTCCTGTGGCAGCTGTTCAGATGTTTGTGCGGATAGATTTTGTCAAGGTGATAGTATCGCAAATGTACAGTCATGAAACAGGTGTGTACTCGAGGGCCAAATGAAGATAGAGTTTGAAGATAGTTGTAGCGGAATACTTGACCACTAATTACTGGAAATACAGGGACAATGGCCTCATTTAATGCCTTTATATTCTCTGAGATTTGTAATTGCCCATGAGATTTCTGTATTTAGTTTATGAACTGCTGCAGCTGGTGTGAAACCACTGAAATACGGTCTCTAGTTAAAACATTTAAACTCTTGGGTTTTGAATGCTTTTCATCATCATGCAATTTAGAAAACAGTTTTTTGGATGAACTGTAAATGATGCTGAAACTGTGGTCATTCAGCCATGGAGGAGATACTGCAGATGCACGACAAATTACTGGAAGCAAGAAGTAGTTTCATACTCAGGCTTTAAATTCACCTCAGTGACACCCATTCAGCTCTAAAGTAATTAAGAAGGAAGTTTTTAGTTCAGCGTCAAAACAAATATAATGCATGAACAAACGGCTGGAGGCTTTATGTTTTTTTTTGCTGCTACAGCTCTCTAAGCAGCAGGAACTGGTGCCTCTGAGATGTTGACATCTGTGTCCTTCTACCCATAAACCCATGGATTTAGGGTCGTTTCCTGTCGTTGGTTCAGATTACATTTGGACTCGTAACAAACCGACTGACTCATGTTTACCAGTCTCTTTAGCATGGCTGACATCGTTTTCATTGTTTTCTTATGAGTCTGTCTGTCATCACGGCATCATTGTGGTCCTGGAGACATCTACTGTAGCAGAACCCCAACAAAGACAGTTTTGAATACTGTGGCAGGTGTTTTTGTGTCTGTCTGTGAACAAATTTAGTCAACACGATACCACCAGAGTCGGGCAAGATACAGTTACAAAACTTTTAGTGTGTAACTGAGGTTGAAAAAAGAAAAAAAAAAAAGATGAAGGTGAAGATGGACATGCTCCATCCCACGAGTGCTAAGTAACAGGCACTGGAAACAGTTGGGTCATCTAGCATAATTTTTTAATGACCGGTTTGTTGGCAGCGGGGTCTCTGTTTTTAATAATCTGAGATAACTGCTCTTAACTGGACAGACAAATTAGACTTAAAGTAACCGTTAGACCATTTGTTTTCAGATCAGTATGTTTGTGTAGTAAAAGTCACAATATGTATATTTATGTATTTTAGGCTGCTTCTTTATGTACATGTTAAATATTTATTATATGTTGATTGTTGTATGTTTAAAAATTGTTAGTTTAGGATGTATCAAATATCTCCACACTGACATAGAAGAAATCCAATCTTCTTTCTGCTTTGCATCGCTCGTTGTGTTGTGCAAAAGTATTTAATACAAGCCTGTGTGACATCATCTACTCCTGACTGGTGATTTTGTTGGTCCGATTGGTGGGTTGAGCCCAGGCCCGTTTTTTCACTCTCAGCCCTGCACACGACCTACATCTCACCTTCCTCCTGTGCTCTATAGGTACTGAGGCCAGCTGTGACAATGAAGGAGAGGTTCTCCACATCCCCAACATCACTGACAACCCCTGCATTACCTGCGTTTGTCTGGTAAGACTAATTTCTTCTCATCGCTGTCAGATATGTTGCATAGGTTGCAACATAATAATGATGTGGCTAATGATAGAGAGGTACTGGCTGCCATAGCTCCAGCTGAATGGTGCCCTGCCCTCCCTGTTTTCTCTCACCTCCTTGACTTGTAATTGCTGCTACAGGATTTCCACTCAGAGTGAATGGATAAAATGACCTCTCTGAGCACTGATAGTAGTATTTGTAAAGCTGATTATTGAGCTTCGAGAGGTGTTTCTTATCAGAAGGTTGTGAAAGATTTGTAACAGACTGACAGGACTTTGTAACACAAGTTTCTGGCAGGATTTCAGGTCAGATTTGATGGATATATTCTTTGATTTGATGTTCAACTTTGTGATTAAAACACTTCGTGAGCATTATTAAAAGTCTGAACCGTCAGCCTGTTTATCAGAGTGTGCAATGTTTTGTTCACATGAACTGAGGATTTCAAGCAATTACATTTGCAAGCACAGGAAACCACTTCATAATGCAATTTTTTACTATTTTCTTCAAATTTACAACAAGCTAGCAGTGAAACATGAAGTGGGGATTGTTTATTTTAACAGTCGTGCTTGTTGTCACGCTGTCTTGCCTCGGTCTGGCTGTTAAAATCAGCCAACAAAACGTTAGGGGGCAACTCTTTCCTGGAACATGTGCTCTTTGACCCCTGCCCTGCTCCCTCTCCAAACCTTTACTGCTGTAGAGCCTTTTGTTTCGGAGAATGAGAATGGACCAACAAATCCTTTCTGTGTCACTGCTTTGACACTGGCAGAAAGATTCATTCACATTTTTTTAAAAGCCACCAGAACACAGTTTACCATGCAGGCGTGAGCTCGAGGGGTGTGTTGTGGGGTGTCTGTGTCGATTTGCTACGTAAGCTGCACACACTATATTCCTTTTTATATTTATCTTCACAAAAATGCAAGTTTATGATTGGTTAGAAGTTAAAGCGCCAAATCAGGACCATATCTCTTGCAGACAGGTGATAATAGACATGTTACAAAAAGGAATAATTTCATTTCATTATTTAGGAATTGATGGGAAAAATGATTCTGCTTTTGTATTGTTATATATAAAGCCACAGCAGCGGCCATTGATCTTCGCTTATAACATTAGCATAGCCTGACAGTGTCCAACAGTAACAAAATCTACCAATAAGAATCATGGATCATCATGCCACGCTTAGTTTTTTCTAGTCTGTTCACAAACTCACAAACTTTTTTTGGTGAAGTGTAGTTACCTCATGATGCTGTCTCACCATGAAGCTGGCGGGCAGTCTGCAATATTTTATTGATCTTTACAAAAGGTTATAAGCATATTTCCGAAAATGGTGATTTTTGTATGAGTCGACTGATGGTAAGACATGTCCAGTAGTGGCTTACTGATGGGTCTCAGTGCATTTAATTAAGTAGGCAAATTTATAAAAAAGTGTCCCAGTGAAAGCAACCATGCTGGTCACAGAAGGAGGGCAGTAGAGTGGTAGACCAGGTCTACATTCTTACCTAAAGTTTGCCAAATTGTCATGTCCACATTGGGAAGGAATTGGGTTTTAAATGCATGATTCCCAGGAATTAGAACCATATTAAGCCCCAGCTAATGTTTGATTGTTCACTGGCTCCTGATTGGCTGCTTTAAGGCTGCCCTCTGCCTAAAGACCAACTGAGCCGTCCTCTGTGTTATCAGGCAGACATCAGCCAAAGCCCTGCTGAATGCTATCAGTCATCAGGAGGCAATGGCCGCCCTTTCATCTCTACTTTAAGCCACCCTGCATATGCGGATATGCAC
>VVHJ01000104.1:59965-88189 GCA_015107715.1 Tylochromis polylepis | reverse complement strand
TATTTATAGCATTAAACACTACAGAAGGCAATGGAACCCCAGAGTGTCAAGACTGGTAACTCACTTCAAGTTTAAAACTGTCTAAAATATTTTGACCTCATTACCCACAAATACCCTTATAGATAAGCTATTAGATAGATTAGATAAGTATGAGATCTCACAACTATTTGATTGTGCAAGATTATGCTTCAGTATTATTTGTCTCACCATAATAGGAAATCCCAGATTCACTACACATGATGCATGTTGCCAATCTATAAATCAGATTTGATTTAGCAGGTATGAATATTTTGCATGATTATCATTTAATGAACAAGGCTTGTTAATCATAGCCTTTGTTCTTCATGAAGGCCAAAATCTCTACAAATACTGTTAATGTTAATTAAAAGTAATTTATTCATAGATACGTCTGTATCCATCACCTCAGGTACTGCTGTTTTGCAATGCTACACTCACAAAACTGGGGTGGGACTTAAATATCTCTAGCTCAGTACATTTGAATCAAGCCGTGAATTCGGGTTTTGAAATAAATCAACAAAAATTGGAACGTAGAAATGTTGCTCTGAGATTATGTGCATTCCAGGCCATAAGCTTTTAGATGTACATGCAATATTAGATGCCACAATAAAGGCAAAGCTTTAAACAAGAAGCACTGTGAGAGCACAAACTTCTGCCAAGGAAGCTCGCTCTGTGGGCAATATTTACTTTTAAGGGAATAGTTTTGCATTTTGTATATAATATCTTGATTTCTTAGATTTTTTAAAAATATATTTTAAGAAGTTTTGTAGTGCAGTAAAAATCAGATAAGGGCAGCATGGCAGATATTTACTTTGATTACACAAACGTTATATATGGATAACAAGTATTGATTTGTACTGTAAATAACTGGACATGAATAACTCAAGCTTATTATATAATATTATACTTTCTTTAAAGATATAACACATTTGGAGGTCAACTTGACAGAAAGGCAGATCTGAAATGTAAAAATGAGGTCAGAGGTCAAATGTGAATAATATTTGAATCCAAATTATAATGTGATATTTAGAATCCCCATATACCAGTATGATTTTCTCAGTGTTTTCAATACAAACAAAGGCAACAGAATTTTAAGGAACGTTTTAAAGATAAAAGGCATAAGTTCTGAGGTTTTGTGTAAATTTTCTGACTAATTAGTCATTAAGTTGACCTTGAAGACCTCAGTTGACCTCAGTGGATGTAAGATAAATTTTAGTGGACTGTTAACATGACCCCGCTCTACACCACTAAAAAGTTTTATTAGATTATGTGGCGGGGCGTGGCTTGCGGTGCCGTGCGGTGGAGGTGGCTTCACCTGCACGGCATCAGTAATCACGCCTCGCCAGTCATAAAAGGGTCCTGACTGTCATGTGTTGTTGTTGGTGTTATGTGCGGCTGGCAGCGGGAGAGCTGCAGCCGGTGTCTATGTAACAGCAACCGTGTGTGTGCGCTTAATAAAAACATGTGGAGTAACATGCCCATGTCTTGGGGTCTGCCTGCAGTCCGTCACAGATTAATTTAAAACTTCTTGAGCCATCGTGTTTGCAGACAGAATGACACCCATATGATCTCTACCAAAAACATAAGCTCCTTGGCAGAGGTAACGAGAGAAGGTTTATGTCAGTATAGAAAGAAAGGTATATGTGGTGAGCACAGTTCCTAGTTACTGTTTCAAAAGTAAGCCTACACCTGGCCTCTAAATGTTTCTTTGGTACTGTCGGTTCAGTATTATTCAGGTGTGCTCCTGACTCGATGGAGAGCTAAAAGTCCACCAGAAAGAGGTCAGAGGTAAATGGTTTGTGATCACCTACAGTTGGATACATTCTGCAAAAGCAGTAGAGCACAGAAATTAGAAATGGAAAACTTGAAAGAGGATCACACAGCTTCAATCCTTAAAGCACGTTTCTAGTGTTGCTGACCACTCAAAGTGCTTTACACTACAAACCACATTCAGTTTTTTTCACACAGCACTTTATGCTGCGCGCTGTGCTGTGCTCTTTATCTACCTCGCAGCCACACTCATGGCTAATTCAGATTCACCAGTGAACCTATCTGATGTAAATGAAATAAATTCAAACTAAATCTCGGTAGGTGCACGCTGTCTTGTGTTTGTCAAGCAAAATATGATTAAAAACAGACTAATATGGACAATTGATGATATGCCACCTCTTAACCCTGAAAATATCCTTGGTTGATTATAGGATCATTTCCTATTGATGAAAGGTTGTCCATTAAATTCTGACACATTTATCTTTTCACTCATCCTCTGCTTCAGTGAGCAGTGAACCATTTATACATGTCAGCGTGCCGCTTCCAGTAGCAGCCACACAAGCCCAAACCACTCCAGCAGAACAACCATGTCAGCACAGTGGAAACACTGTCACCTCGCAGCAAGAAGGTTCAGCTTTACAAAGTCATCTTAACTATGAAATCTTTTGTCCATTTCTCCTTTATTGTTTTATAGACCATTTAATATGCATCACTGGTCCATCCATTTTAGTCATAATTAAAGCTGTAAAGGCAAATACAGCCTAACCTGATTTATGATGTTGGTAGGCTTTAGTTTTGAATATTTGGGATCTACCTTGCTGCTAAGAATTAGACAAGAGAACTTTGGTGAAAATCTATTTGGGTCAGTTGCCCCTCAGGATATTCTAAAAATGCTGTCCAATTAGTAGAGCAAATTATCTGTGGCCATGCCCCCTGGAGCTTCCAGGTAGAGCGAACGTGTGCTGAAAACCTGAAACACTGCACAGCGCTGCCTGTGTCACTGTGAATATTTCTGCTATTATGTCCATTTCTCAAGCCCACATTCTGGAGGCAATGATCTCTGTTGAATAGTAAAAATGTTTTATGGTATTTTTCCAGATGAATTTGTGTACCTAAAGGCTGTTTTTTTCTTATACAGAGGCAAAATCACTCAGAGATGATGAAGTCTTACAGAATCTACCAGTGGGGACCACTGCCACCATGTATTTCAAAGATCTTGGTCCACAATTAGGATGGACTATGGTACGATTAACTCAACAGGCATATTGGCAGTTTTCTTTTTTTTCAAATCTGTGACACATTAAAAAAAACGTAAATTTTTTTCCATTCTTCTGTTTTCAGGTGTTTCTTGCAGAGTATATCGGGCCCCTGCTGAGCTACCTCCTCTTCTATTTTCGAATACCCTACATTTACTCAAACAGATATGCACTTAGTTCCAGCCCCCACCCTGTTGTCACGTACGTTGAAAATGAAATATCAACTACAGCACGATTTACGACAGGCCACGGCTAACTTAAAATTGTTCTATGACGAAAACATGCTATATATATATATATATATATATATATACTGTGCACGAGGATGACCTGTCGCCAGAAGCCAGTCTTATCCCTCTGCTCTATCTCTCAGACTGGCCTGCGTCTGTCATACTTTCCACTACACGAAGAGGCTGATAGAGACAATCTTTGTGCATCGTTTCTCACATGGGACCATGCCCCTCAGGACTATAGTCAAGGTGAGGAAACAATTTAAGTTAAAGAGGAGAGCCTCTGATAATAAGCTCCTCTCTTTCACAGTGTGTGGCCTCATTATACCTGTCCCGCACCAGTTTTTTTTGTTGGTTTTTTTCATGTTTTAATGCTTTTTTATAGGGACAAGTGTGTAGCATGTACCGCTGCCAGTTTGCAATGCCCATCCACACAATTTCCTTGAATGCACTATAATTCATGAGTGTGATAATAAAGCCAAACAAAGCTAAAACTTGATGCTGGGTTTGGGCTTTAGCAATGCAGAATATAACTTGCATTCTCAACACAGTATCTTTATGAGGAAAGGAACTTCACTGATCATTTTCACATTAAGTATTTATGCACATGCTCATTTCTTCTTTCAGAATTGTGCCTATTACTGGGGTTTCTCAGCATGGTTGGCTTACTATATCAACCACCCTCTCTATACGCCTCCATGTAAGTCAGTCCGAGTATGCGACACACAACGTGTTTTTGTTTTGTTTCTTCTGTATTTTCATCATATCAAAGCCAGACTGTCTTCTCCACAGCATACGGAGAACTGCAAGTCAACTATGCACTAATTCTATTTGCGGTACGTATACCAATAATTACATTGGCATAACACAAATTCAGGCTCCTGATTTGTTTATTTCTCCTCTAGATGTGTGAAATGGGCAACTTCTCCATTCACTTGACTCTGAATAAGCTCAGGGGTGATGGTGAGTCACTGAGCTTTGTTAACGTTCATGGATGAAGCAGGGTGTTTAAGCCATCAATTCAGACACTGTGTAATGAAATTATACATATGTAATCCATTCACTGGCCCAATTATTTTTGCAAATTCAGGACCCAAGGGTAGAAGATTTCCTGTGCCAAATAAGAACCCCTTCACCTGGCTTTTTTTCTTTGTATCCTGCCCAAACTACACATACGAGGTAACACGCAGCATTCGTAACAGTTTATCTGGCATTGAATTTTCATTCATGCTTGAGCATTTACCTCCCTGTCTGCCTGCACACTTGACATACACTATAGGTTGGAGCTTGGGTGAGCTTTTCTATCATGACCCAGTGTCTGCCAGGTATGAGCTGCATTTCACCTTTTGCTGTCACCGAGTGAGCATGTCCATAAATATAATCCACTGTGGAACTGTATGGTTGATGAGAAAGCCTGCATAGTTCTCTTGGTTATCCCCACATGTTGTATATTTTGTCTTTCAGTGGCATTTTACACATTACTGGGGTTTATTCAGATGACCATCTGGGCCAAAGGAAAGCACAGAGCCTACATCAGGGAATTCAAGGACTATCCCAGTCTCCGAGTGGCTATTATCCCTCTGATTCTTTGATAATGGTTAAAGCATGAACCTCTGCGGCATACAAAGGAAAAAAGAAGTCTGCTGCTGCTGCCACTATGCAATTTTGTCTACAAATGAATGAGCTGAAGGAGGAGGAAACAGAGCAATAATGTGGCTGTTTATTTGTTTAAGGCTTTAAAAAACACGCCGGAAACCTTTTAAAGTCAGCAATAATAGCGGTGTTTAATATAAACCGAAGATTGGATTTCTTTCTCAGAGGCTGATTTAGCATTGTGATAAAACTCAAGAGTTCTTCCTGTCATATTAGCTTGCTTTAACATTTGGATTTTCTATGTTTGACTCTTTCAGAGTATTACAGAGTGTTTCAGAAACCAGTGAGGAGTGCTCACTGCATATTGGTTTGTTAGCATAGGTTGTATTGCTTTTTATTTGGAGATAAAAGTTTTATAGTTACATGTAAGTGAAAGAAATTGAGCCTACTCATCCTCATCATAAAGTGCCTGCGGAAGCAAATGAAGAAATTTTAAATGTCACGGCATCCATTTAAGAGTGCAACATCACTTTTAAGCTCTCAGGAGGAACGCTGATAAAGCAGGTGTTAATCATGCTAAAGTTAAGCCATTCTAATGCGTATCTCAGATAGTTTTCTCAAGAGAAGTGGAAACTGTACCGACGTTAACGTACAGAGACTTTATCAGGTAGTCAGTGCTAAGTGCTGCAGTTCTCAAGCCTATATTGCCTAATCTCAGGTTAAAACTGTTCTCTTTTTTTTGGTTATAAAAGTGAATGCAAGGTCTGAATAAAGGTCCACACAGCTTAAAGAAAACAAACTTTATTACTTATTATACTCTGCCTCACAGAAACACATCATCATCTTCTAACGACACTAGGTGCTGCAAACAAATCATGACGACAAAGCGCAAAAATTAAAAATGGCATAAAAAGATCATATTAATGAAATGTATTTAACAGTGCCAGAAGGATTTTGTAATGATTATGAGCTGTATTGCACAGATCACCAATAAATCGCGTGATGCTCTGAGTAATAGCGCATCAATAAGGTGCTAAGCCTTTGCTTCTCTGAGCCCTTACTCCACATATCTAAAGAAGGCAGTGAAAGTGAATCTTGCTTGGCATCTGAAGCAAAAAAAAAAAAAATATATATATATATATATATATACATATATATATAGATATAGATATATATATATATAGAGAGAGATAGATATATAGATATATATATGAACAATCTATGCTTTCTTTACACACCCACACTGAAGTTTTTTTTTTCATATTTCATCAGTTAAAGGCCTAAAAGGTGAGCAGAACGTGGAACAAATAGCAGGCAGGCACATAAATGCTCCACAGTTTCCAAAAAGTCAAAGCCCGCTAACATTGTTTACTGGAGAAGCAAAATCGAGCAGCATGCATTTTTGCCACGAGTGAAATCGGTTTAAGGGATCGACTTCTTCACAGGCTGTGCTGTGAGGGATAGGAGATACAATGGATCGACTGCAACATTCGAGAGACTCCATCAAATGTGGATTTAAAACACAAAGGACTTCTTTTCCCCAAAAGTTGGAAACCAAAGGTTCATCCTCTTTTGGCATCCCAAAAATGATGCGCCTGTCACTGGTGTCTGTTGGGTTGGGAGAGATTTTTCTGTAGACTGACTCAAATCAAAAGGTGGCCCTGATTATGGCTGTTAGCTTTCAGTCCCCTCAAAGTACACACATCGATAGGGCTTTGAACACTGGCTGCCAATGAAATAAAAAATGATCAGCTCTCTTCCAGCTGAGCTCATTAAATTAAGTTCACTTCCCCAAAGACTTGATGGGTGTGGTATCAATATATCGCTGCGCTCCAGCAGCTTTTGGATGCAATACAATACTTTCATCCTCTCTTGACTGCTGCTTGGCAAAATTCACAAACACCTGCAGGGACAAAGAAACAAACAAACAAAAAAAAGATCTGATTAAAGCAGCAGGTTGACATACGCCATAAAATTAGGAGACATTTTTCAAGCCACAAAATGTAAGAAGAGGTTAAAATATGACCAAAATGGAAACGCAAAGTCTTGCAACATAATGAAATGGATCTTTTTTCCATTTTATAATTCATTGTGTTGTGTATTTCTGCACCCATTTACCTGGTCGAGAGTGGTTTGTGACACTGAGTAGTCCTCTATTTTGAGTTTCTCTTTATTAGCCAGGACCATTTGAAAGATCCTAGCCAGGGAGGATGAGGAGATCTTGTACTGTAGAGTGTTGTAGTGTTTCTCTCTTTGGATGCAGCCAGGAAAGGTACTTTCCATGAATGCTTCAGCAGGGTTCAGGTCTGGGGCACAACCGGGCTTAGACGCCCTGATCTTCATGGTGACCACGTAGCCATCGCCAAATCTAATGTGTGCAAAGTCACCATCAAAGACTGGCACTTTTAGTGAAATAGTTATTGGAAGATGGGTGGATAGGGAAGGAGGAAAATGAAGATCAAGTGTTTTGTTATATGAATAAATAATAAAGTGAAATGACCAACTTGTATTTGAGATGCTGAATAGTTCCCAAACACTTGAAGGATCCATTAACCATAATGGCTAAGCGTGTACACAGTGCCTCACATTCCTCCATACTGGAAAGACAAAATCATAACAATAAGATGCCGTGCTCACATACAGATGTGTACACACATAATACAGATAGACAGGTGAGAAATCAGAAGACAGAAAAAGTGTCTTTGTAAGTTCTTTGGTCACCATATACTGCTAGTATTGCCTCGGTGTAAGTTGAAAAGGGCGTATGTATTATCTGGACACTGGGAATGGGTGGGTGGTTTTCCTGTAGGAATTTTTAAGTGACAAACGTATTATTTCCTGCTTGCTGGTGAGATTTTGTGCATTGGTTTATGGAGTAAAAAACACAATTCAGTCACCAGGTGTGAATTCAAAATGCAAAGGAATATAATACAATAAGGTACTCTCTGAGTTATGGCACGTACACACGATTTACTTTTCTGTCTTCCTTTCTGTATTTTCTCTGGGGAAACAGCCCACAGCATTAAACCCATGTTGCCCTATTATTGGGGGTACTGTCCCAGAAGATGCCTCTAAGGCAGGGGTGTTAAACATAAGGCCCGGGGGCCAGATCAGCACAGCAAAGACTTCAATCTGGCCCACTGGACAGCGTTGGAAAATGTGAAGGAGGGCATATATGTCTGGACTTTTAATTGTATTTTTTTAAGTTTTGCAGCTTTTCCTACTGATAAAGACCTGCTCGGTGGCCTTTCATACTACACCAAAGTAATTAAGTATAAATAAATAATTAAATGGCAGAAAAGTTCCTGTTTTTTCCACTATCTACTATAAAAATGACTGTTTTACAACTGATCCACAGTATAAACAAAACAAAAAACAAAACACAGGTTTCTGTCATTTACTACAGCAACATTTCTTTGTCATGTAGAAAAACTGAGATGTGCTGTTGAAATGTATTTTTCTTATATTACGATATCTCGGGGATTGCATGTGTTGTTAAACTTCTTTACACTGACAAAAAGTGTTTCTTTGAACCAGCCCACTTAAGATCAAAGTGGGCTGCATGTGGACAACAGTGTAAAGTGAGTTTGACATCCCTGCTCTAAAGCAATGAAATGTGTCAGCGTAATGCCCCCACAGTATAACACAGCTGTGGAACGTAGGGGTCAAGCATTCAGATTTTTTTTTCTTTTATATGTCACTTATCCATATGTATTTGCTTATGTTAAAATATATACTTTACCTGTGTGATGTGAGGACCACGGCTCTTTTGTCCTGAATAACACTCATGATGGAGTTCCACAGAAAGCGTCTGGAGAGAGGGTCCATACCCGTAGTGGGCTCATCCTAAAGTGCAGGAACAATAAACAAATTAGCATTGGCACATTTGAATTTTGTTCACTATCTGCTAACCATTCTTATAACTGTAATATCCACTCATAATCCACTAATCCAGCTCAGCACTGTTACTGTTGGACTCACCAGCAGCACCAGAGCAGGACAGCCAATCATTGCAATGGCTGTGGAGAGTTTCCTCCTGTTCCCGCCGCTGTAGGTCCCTGCACTTTGACCTGCATATTCTGAGAGACCCAGCTTCTGGATGGCCCACTCTGCAACCTAAGTTAGAAGAGGATAAAGTTCCCCAGTTCACAATAATGTCAAACTTCAGCCTTCAACTGTCACACCTAGTTCTGCATCTCGCTGCATCTCACCCTGCTGATCTCAGACTCTGGCACTCCACGAAGGCGGGCGTAGAGGTGTAAGTGTTCTCTGCCTGTCAGCAGCTCATCTATGGCATCAAACTGAGGACAGTAACCCATGTTCTGATGGACATCCAGGATATTGGTCAAAATGCTGTGAGAGATTTATGCAGATAGGTGAAGTGTATCAAACCTTCTTGTTCACCTAGCGTCACAGAAACTTAAAACAACAGCGATTACCAGCAACTTAATGTATCTGACATCAATCCTCAATTTCAGCATGGAATAACTGCGATGAACGAACCTGTAACCAGCGACCGAGGCCTCTCCTGAGGTGACATTAATGTCTCCAGTCAACATCTTAAAGGTTGTGGTTTTCCCAGCTCCATTTACCCCCAGGAGACCAAAGCACTGTGGATATTTGGAAGCAGAAAAAGATAGCCTTAAAGGTAACATACTTTGTTCTGCCAAGAAAAAATGGCCTCATATCAGTTTAACCAAACCTCTACAAACCTCTCCAGGTGATACTCCGATACAGATTCGGTCCACTGCAGGGATAATTGTTCCTGTGTAAGTCTGGCGAGAAAACATGAGAACAAAAATAAAGCTCAAACAGTTGGTTTGAAATCTTTCTCCAAAATCAGTTTTGGTTTTTTTGGTCCACAGTGTGCCCTAATAAAGACAAACACTGACCTTGGACAGGTCTCTCACACGTAAAATGTCATTTGATTTTCCACTCTGATAAATTCGCTCTCTCTCCTCTCCCACATCCATGTCTTCATCCAAAATGTGAGGCTTCGGGCAATCGGGTATCCTGCCAGTGGAAAAAAATTGCTACTCAGTCATGGTTTGATTTGGTGTGTCATCTGGAAAATCACTTTCATCACATGTGTAAATTTCAAATAGTATTTATTTATGTGCATCTAACAAGTTTAGTAACACGTTTACTTGCCAGTTATTCAGGAAGAAGCGATACTGGAAGAGAATATTAATGATGAAATAGACAAATCCCTCAACACCCATGCAGAACAGGTTCTTCCCAATAAAATCCCAGTTATAGGGATCTGGACTGTAGTCCTCACCTGAGAAAATGTGAAAACAACATTCCTACAAATCCTACTTTCACAGTTGGTGTTTTTCACGCAAGTTTCTCCAGCCTATTTAATGTGGAAAACACTGAAATGCATGAACCGTTAGATACACATCATTAATATTTCATGTTTTGACTTGCATCTTCAGTTCACATTTGCATAGCAATACTTCTTGTCACCCAAACAGTCTTTACAGTCTGATACAACACTGCAGCTGCTTCGAGTCATGGTGGCAAATGTATGGTACGAGATTTCTGATGCAGGGCATGGCTCGACCTTTAGCAGAAAGAGCTTCACTGTTGTAGGATTTTATAGCTACGTGTATTTGAGGAGTATGAGTCTGCGTGGTTCATAATTACCAAAGCGAGCATAGACATCACTTATAGCTTGGTTCATAGCCATGTCTATGAGACCTCGGCCCAGGCAGTAATGGGGGAACACGAGCATCACCCTCTTCAACAGCTGGTTGAAGCCATACAGAGCCTAGATAGAAACCCAACATGTAATATTGACTTTGACATTAAAATTGGTTGAAAGTGGTAGAAACAAACCCACCGGGCTTACCGTGTTGCTCTCAAACAGGTCCAGGATGAAGGTAATGGCACTGCTGTTGATGCCAATGAAGAGGTTGATACATGACAAAGAGACGTAGGCTGTGCTGGGGACACTGAACACGTATGACATGGGGTACATCATAGGTGTCACAGACCAGCTGAGAGAGAAGGAGGGAGATTAGAAAGAGGATCAATTAAAGGGAAAGCTCAATGCTTGATGCTGATGAGAGGAAAATGCTGCAATAGATGTCACATTAAAAGAAATGTCATTTTGTGGGGTTTTTTGACGGTATGTGCTCTCCAAATCTTTACCAAGTAAACAAAAATGCTGCAAATATTTTTAACATGACATGGTATTTAATGACCCAGCCGGGCAATGTAGTGAAAACCTGATATACATGAGTTTAATAAGAATTCAGTGATGCAGTAGCTCACATTTAGGCCAGATGATAGGAAATATTTACCAGAGGAAGATTATAAAAACTCCACTCATGTGTCTTATGGTAGACCAAACTCAAAACCAATCAATGATAAAATAATGTTATGATAAATATGTGATAGATATATGCAATATTAGAAAACCAGTCAGCTGTGAAATTAATTCAAGAAGCATGCTTTAAATTTCCTTTTGATTCAGATCTACTTTCTTCTTCTTTTGTCTGTATTTCACAAAAATGCAAATCTAATGTAGCTCTTAGAGGAAAGGCTGGAGTTTATGGTGTGACATTTAGTGAAATTACATTAGGTTCCTTCAGGACACAGATGTCTATGGAAAACTGGATCACACATCAGAGGCTGGCTGCTTCAATTTAGGTGTCATTTCTACCATTTTCAAACAATGTGGCTGTGACAATACCACATTATTACTAGGGACTGCAAATGACGACTAATTTCTCAGTCGATTACAAGAGAAGAAAAAGTTCGAATGACTAAACTAAAGCTAAGAAACACTGAGATATCGAGCTAAATTTGAGGACTGTTTAATGGGCAGTGTCACATTCTTCAATTATGCTGTTTCACTGCGTGTCTCGCGTCATGCATTATGAACACTGCACGTTACAGTCCAAACACTCATTGAAGCAGAAGAATAAACTGATATTAAATATGATATGAAAACACATTACTACAAAAGATGTTTACATATTATTAAAATATGACAAATTAACATTAAAAAACTAATAAATTGCAGCTGAAAAGTGTGGCGCATTGTGCCGTGCATTATGAATGAAGCACATTGTTTCTGCAATTAATGACAACCAATAAAATAACCTCAATAAAAGTGCAAATCTGAAATAACAAAACAATAATTCATCCGTCCTTGTCTGGGGAGGGGGCAGCAGTCTAAGCAGAGAAACCTAGCCACCTCTTCCACCTCATTTGGGGAAACACCAAGGAGTTCCCTGGCCAGCCGAGAGATGTGGCCTGGGAACTCCAGCGTGTCCTGGATCCACGCCGGGTCCTCCTCCTGGTAGGACATGCCCAGAACACCTCACCCAGGAGGCCACCACCTCAGCTGCCTCCTTTCAATGTGAAGGAGTAGAGGCTCTATTCTGAGCCCCTCCCGAATGACTGAACCCGTCACCCTATATCTGAGGGAGAGAACGCTCATTTCTGCCACTTGTCTCCACGATCTCATTCTTTTGCCTTCAAAAAAACTAAAAAAAAATAACAAAAATTTCATGCCTAGATTAACAAGTTTTGTTTTTCTACAACGTTGTTTGGGCTGCAGCTCCATCTGGTGGCAGATGGCTGAATAACAGCTAAGACACAACTTACCTGCATTGGGCATCAATTAGAATGTTAAGAACTGGATTAAATGACTAGTACGTCAGGTACTGACTAGTGTGAACAGTGACAATTATCCATCTAGTCATGCACGTCTATAATTATTACGCCGTTAATTACTAAAATCACACATGTAAAACAGTAAACTAAAAAGATGAAAGCTTACCCGTAGAGCATAAGCAGAGCGATTAATGGTTGGAGGTTGGTTGGTGAGGTGTAGCACTTCCTGTCAAAAAAGATGAAAATTTCCACCACCATTGCTGCACTGATGGAATAATTAACCTGAAGAGAGTCACAGAAATACCAGTGTTTACAAAAAGCTACTGACAAATCGTCTTGATTGTACTGACACCTCAGCCACTGTCACAGTCTTAATGTAATGCTGCTGCAGTACCATGTCCCACAGAAAGTTGGCCATCCAGTACACCAGTGGACTGACACCACTGACAAACTGCAGGTGTTTGGCCTGAGTGACCCTCTCCTGGATGAGATAGAGGATAAAGCTGGCTGGGACAAAGGACATGGCAAAGATGACACAAATGGCCACCACTGCATCCACTGATGTGGTCAGACTAGGAAAATGAGAGAGAGATGGGTGAGTTTCCAAAAACTGCTGTCATAGAATATATTTAACGTTGGCTTTTTTTGTTTTGTTTTGTATTTTTTGAGAAGACCTTTGTACAAAAAATATCTTTTTTTTTGGCTCTCTTAAAAAGCACTGACTAAAAAGCCCTTGAAATATGATGGGATGATAACTATTTGGCTGATGTTCACTCACACAGTGATCTCAGAGAGCTGTTCTTTGGTGAGGTTCAGAGGATGGTTGATGGCAGTGATTCCATATTCAGCCAGGTTAGCTTCTCTGGGCAGGTTTGCACGGAGGATTGCATTGTTGGCCACGTTCATAAAAGATACCATGGCATGCCAGCCTTTATTGTTATACCACACCTGGGAAAAGGAATAAATGCTGCTGCTGATTCCTAATATTGCTATCAAAGATGTGCAGTGAACAAACTACAGCATGATCTCTCATATTGTGTAGGCAAGTTAATTATAGAGACAAAGGTTTCATGTAATTAACTGACCTTGACATTGTTTTCAGTCTCCATGTACCTAAAGAACGTCCCTATGTCCTTTAGTGTTTGTTTTGAGTATTTTCCCTGCAAGCAAAAATTTGAGGGTTAAAAAAATAATCACAAAGGAACAAAGTGATAAACACATAGAAACAGAGATAGAGCGTGTGCAATGACTCAGACCATCGACAGAAAAAAAACATAGTATTTGGCTTCAAAGGCTTACCCCGGTTACATTGAGCAGTTGTGCCAGCTGACCTGCTACATCCTGGATGGTCTTTGGCTCCACCCCTAAAACAGGGAGCTGTGCTCCCACTGAGATACCCCCATACCTGGATGCCACACAGAAAATCCCTTTGACAGAGCCTTCCAGTAATCTGCCTGCTTTCATATTATTACCCTATTCCAACCACTAGAGGGAGAACCATGCCACTACACATAACACAACATCTAAGAGGTGCACTTCAAAGTCCATATCAGACATTTCCACTATCTGGACTGAAATGAATTTTTCCAATAAATTATTTGGATTCAAATTTAAATTACCTTTGCTCATTCACCCAGTATTTGCTTTTCAAGCTGAAAAGAAATCAGATGCAGAAGTTAGATATTGTTTTCACCCTGGAGAATATTAAAACAACCAACATGAACTTGTCCAAAACACCTGGTTCTGATGATTCTGGGGTAGGTTTTCACCAGGTAGTCTGAAATATTCCTGCCCGTTAGGTCCATGAGGACATCTCCTGTTGACTGGATCCTCTGAGGAACAGGAACAGAATTTCTCTGTTAACACTTATCAGCAGCAGTGGATCAAATGCAGAAGTAATTCCACTTATGGATCTTAGCGCTGTACTTACATAATTGCATGCAGATAATGTGGTCATGCTCAGTATCAGTTACGTAACCTACCTGTGGAGGTGGCAGGCCTCCAGCTCCATCGGGACACACAGGAAGCATGGTGAGTTTCTTAGGTGTGCTGCACTGGCATTGTGGAGACGGTCTCAGGGAGTTCCACTCTGTGCCGGCCAGCATTTCTATGAGGGTAGGGTTGACCAAGGGCATCTCCCATTCTGTGGTGATGTTATTACATGGGAAATCTCTTCCAATGGAGGAAAGGAACTAATGTTAAACAAAAAAACGCACACAAGACAGTGCTAGAACAGCTAGTTTTGTTAAGTTGACTTACTCCAGCGGTTCATCCGCCATGCACCGAGTCCCAAAGCCAGGCTTGTCCAGCAACACCTCACCAAAGTACCTCATCTGAGCATCTGTGGGGCGCTCATTACTACAGTGGGCAAAATGTAATGAATTCAAAATAGCAAAGATCTGAAAACTCTGTCCATTTACACATATTACACACACACTTTTGTTAAAAGATGTTTTATTTGAGCCAGACTGATCAATCCCACTAAACAGGTGCATCTCCTCATAACAGCTAAACCTTTCATGACGCCCTAGCGCACACCTGAAGAAGGTGTATTGTTGTCCATACATCCACGGGCTGAGGGTCAGGCTCGGATACTCTCCAAAAGGTGGAACGATCAGAGTGAATGTCAATGCCAGGAAAACAAAACTGGCCGGCAGGACAATCTACCAAAGACAGAGACACAAAAACCAGGATGAATCTTACACATCTGAAACACATAGTGCACTTTGCTTGCTGCCGCAGTTGAAAATCAAGGCAATGGTATTTCTTAAAGTAATAATAATAACAATAATTCTTTATTAAAGTCACCAAACAAAGAATTCAACTGTATCTACTATAACACATTGGAAAAACTATTGACATAATGTTGTCATAAAAAATGTGACATATATTACTAAGAACAATGCCTTTTATTAGGATATCATAAAATAAGAAGGTTACCTGGGCAATGAAGTCTTTGTAAGAGCGTGTGGCATGATGCAACCTCTTGATCACCAGAGCAAAGAATTGTTTGGCGGTCAGACAGAGGCCTCTGACCTGGTAAGATCCTCTGCCTGCACTGCCTTCTGAGGTGTCACATGTACTCTGGCCATTGGACTCTGAAATAAAAGCTTAAATTAAAAATGACTTCCACCAGAGATCTCAACACTAATTACAGACGCCAGTGAGCTAGCCAAGCATCTTTAGTCTTCAATGCATTTGCCAGCAGTGCTCATTAGCCTGACTTTGGCTGGTCTAACAGCAAAGCTGAAGCTCTCTGCATTACACTGTTGCCAGGAATAACCTTTGCCAAAATAAGTAAGAGAAACAAATACATAAAAAGAGATTAAAAGAGCATCTTATAATCTCAAATGTTACGAGTTTCATCAGTCGACTGATAGGATTTTCTGGTCTGGTCAGGTTCTAGTTAGCTGAAAACACATGCTATAAGCAAAAACAAACAGCTAGCATGGCTTTGTATATTAGCCTTTTCAAATCTACTAATGGAGCAGAGTAATTATTGGTCACTTCCTTTTTTTGTTGTTTGTCAAACTGAGGTGTATAAAATCTTTCTGAGCTTTTGAAATCTTTTTACAAATGTTTTGTCAGCTTTTCATGTTTTTTTATATATGCTAGGCTAACTAGCTGTTAGTAATTATATTGTCCTTTTTACCATACAGAAATCTCTTTATGTTATTTCCTTTTAAGTGTAACCTTCACAATAATTATTGTTTTCCTCACAACAGCAGCTACTGGCCAGAGCTGTGAGCTTAAAGACACTGTCACCTTTTAGCGGTTCCATGTCAACAGCAACTCTGTTGAATCCACAGAGACTAGCTCGAGAAATCTGTTGCCATGATTTGTTGTCTGAGAGAGTTAAAGAATGGATACGAAGGACATAACGCATGATTATGGGTGGACTGAGAAAACAGGGCAACAACAATCAGAACTGTCAGGCTCCAGTCAGGCTATGATAAATCAACAAGAAGAAAAGAAGTGGTGAAAAGAAAATTCTGCCCTAGACTGAGCTCTTTCTACAGTTTGTTCTTTACCTTGAAAACATTTCCTCTTGGTTGCATTCCCATCTGCAGTGACCTTCAGAAAGATCTGCAAAAAAAAAAATCAGTTTTATCCATTTTAATTTCAGGACATAAGACCAAGAAACTTTAATGGGAAAAAAAAGTATAAAATTGATCTTTTTATAGGGACAGTCAGGCAGTTCCAGTATGACAGATTGCCAGTTTTTAACGTTATAATAATTATATTTTGCTTGTTTATTTCTAGTTTTAGTTCTGGAGTCACAATGTTAATTTGCAAATGTAAATGACTATTTACATTATTCCTATTGTAACTGCATGAAACTGCTGCTTTTACTTTCAGGGGGTTTTTTTCCACACACCTCCTCCAGAGATGTGTCAGACACACCAAAGCTGCTGAGGCCAATGTCCACGAGAGTTTCCTCCAACTCCCTGAAGAGGCTAGCATAGGCCCTGGGCTGGAAGTTACGATTGGGCAGAAGAAAGGTGAGCTCCTGGCCAACAGCCTCGATCAGACGGGCCTGGGGCACATGATGATGGACCAAGGCTGTGATGCTTTCCATGTTACCTGCAGAGAGGAGGAGGAAGTCTATTTTGCCTTTTATCAGCCTACACATTATTCTTTGCATTGAATCTGTTACTCATGCACTTAATTTTCACACTAACTAATGATAATGATTTTAATTTTATAGGTCACAGGACTTCACAGTGAATACAAGGTGTTTCTAGGTGTGTTGTCAGCAGATACAGTAACCAGAGTGACTGCAGTCCATTGTAAAGGCATTATTCATCAACATGACAAAGGGAGTGCGCTCTATAGTTAATTAGGTCGCCTAAAAACAGGCTCACTGAAAATGACAATAGTGCTGGCATAACAAAGTGATCTCTGATACCAATAATATAATGAAATAATGGCCAGCTTTTCCCACGATAAGTCCTTTAATGTGACTTACCATCCATCTGTCTGTCAGGGGTGTGACTCTCCTCCCGGTTCACTTTAAACGTCGAACATTTTGAGCACGTACACGAGCAATCCTCCGTGCAGTCACAGCTAGGCTGAAGGACACCACAATACAAGATATTAATGAGAAATTGCTGCGTTGCTCTAGTGTTAAATATACCCCAGAAGAATAAGACACCCCACTGTGTTTTCTTTGAAATGTTGGGTGTTTTACAAATATTATAAGGAGGAAGGAACTTTAAACCAGGTTGCACATTCTGTCTCAGTGGCCTCCATCCCAAATTCATGGTTTACTTTAATTTCCAAAACTACTACATGTATAACTTTAAAGAGGATAATGCACAAATATACAACAGGTTCCCTCTTCCTTAGTTCCCACCTTGAGAGTGTCATGCTTCATACGGCGTACAAGAGTGAGGTAGAAACCAGCACCAAAACAGTTCTTTAAGAAGATTGGGGAGCCACAGCAGTAGAGGCGACCCTGAGAGATGATAGCCACACGGTCGCTCAGCAGGTCAGCCTCGTCCATGTGATGGGTGGACATGATCACTGTGCGCCCTGCAAACAGCACACAGAGAGAGAATTTAATAAAGAGAGGCTGAATAATGGAAAGATGCGTTTGATTTAAGAAAAGCTTTTCAAAGCTGAGTAATAACTCGATTTTATTATGGCGATTTCAGTGGAGCTGGCCTGATTGTGGTGTCATAAATCCTTCTAGCCCAGGAATATATTAAACACAGTCATCCATTTTATATTGGAGGCATCTGTCAGTTGAAATAGAAAATATATTATTTGTTATATATTCCACTTTAAAGTTTTATTTCAGAAAGGTTAAAGTTTATGAAGCGTCAGGTATGCTAGAAAACTGTAAAACTGTAATGTTGGTAGTGGTTCTGTTGATATAATGATTTGTGCAGGATCTAAGTTTAATTATTTGTGGCCCGTCTAGATAAACCAGTCAGATTTATTAATCCTCTAACCTCTACAGGCCATGTTGTGTAACAGGACGAGCTAAATGTGTTTAATGATTTTCATTTTAGATTTCTTCTAATGTGAATAGCTAGGGTTGGGTAATTAATTCTCTGTATGAACACTCTTGTAGCCGGAATATTATATATATAATATATATATATATATTATATAATAATGTTTTCCAAGTACAATCTACAATCGCAAATGCAACACTGGCTTACTGGTTATTAAAATATTTATACCAATGCTCATCTAAAATCAGTAAGGATCAGTGTTACCTGCACGGTATTTGAGTAGCAGGTCCCATATAGAACGTCTGGAGTAGGGATCCACCCCAGATGTGGGCTCATCCAGGATCACCACCTTGGCCCCGCCAACGAAAGCCAGAGCAACAGACAGCTTCCTCTGCATGCCCCCTTGAACAGGACACCATCATTTATTGATGGGGAGTACATTATTGTGTGTGTGTGTGTGTGTGTGTGTGGTCCGCATTACAGTGAGCTTTGACAAATTTATGTGTACATCTGCTTCCAAACACACCTGAAAGGTTCTGGGTGAGTACATCTCTCTTGTGAGGAAGACCCAGATCCTGCAGCATGTTCTCCACCTCCTCCTCAGCCTCTGCTATTGGACGGCCTTTCAGCAGAGAGTAGAAGAGGATGTGCTCTGCCACTGTCATACTGATAAAGAGCAAGAGAAAGATGAGGAAACAGTGATCCAGTTATACAGTACAGTGCTATCTTTATATCCGTTTGCTCATGTAATGTGTCCAAACACTACTTCTGTTACTTTGGAGCTTTTTTAATATATGCTTTTAATATGTGAGGAAGTACATACTACTGAAAAAGGACGTTGTGTTGAGGACACGTTCCCAGAGACTGTCGGATAGTGTCCATGTCCGTGCGGATGTCTTTCCCATAAATGGTGGCTGTCCCTGAGGTGGGAGGATACATACCAGTCAAGACAGACCTGGGAGAGACAGAAAAGAAGAAAACAGACATTAGTATATTTCCTTTAGTCTATAGATATACATCTATGGGTATCTTTGTACTGTTTGGCATACATAGTGGTGGTCTTTCCAGCTCCATTGTGCCCCAGAAGGGCAGTAATCTGGCTCTCATAGAAACTGATGGTGAGGCCGTCCACAGCTGGTCTGAAGCAACTACCGAACATCTTGACCAGGTCCTTGATGCAGACACCCTTTACTAGATCATCTGGCTCTGCCTCGAAATAAGGCTGCTCTGTACACACCAAAGACACATTTCATCGCTTTAATTTTTCTAGATATGGAGTTAATAATGCAAAAGAAAAGAAAACTACTAAACAAAACAGAGCAACAGAATATATTTTTTTCAGTAAATAACAAAAATGTAATATTTCCCAAATGAAAGCAGGAAGGAACATATGAGCTCGGCCCATTGGAATGCCATACAGTGCAAAGGAAACGTTTTCATCACTTATTAACTAAGCATAAACCTGAAAGGCTAGCCGTGTACGTTCACAAATGTCAGCAAGTGCAAACACATACAAGGACACTGAGTTCCCACACAGTTAATGTTGACAGTGATAAATGGAAAATGAGGGGCAAAGTGAATGCAATGAAAGAGAGCCCTAATCCTGCATGGAAATTAGCTGTTTGCCTGGAGAAACATTACATAAGTCTAAGTCATAAAATATATAATTAACTGTACCCTATGGGTGGAAGCCAGTTCACTTCACTCACGTATGAAAACAAAGACATGTATGTTGAGTTATCATGTTATTATCATGTATTATATCACTGTATATAGTGATAAAAAACATATCAATATGAATAATAGTGACACCAAAGATGGTATTGGTATTGGGTCGATACTAGTGTGACAGGATAGGGTTCAGTAGCCTAGCTAATTGTGCTGAATACATTATGTTTTTTGGAAGTGAAAAAATACACCTGTAATGTTAACAACATACATACAGTAGATTTTGATAATCCTGGTACCCTTCATAGTTTATAAAGTAAGTTTCATTCAGATTGATTAATGTGTTTAGGGGGAGTTAGGGCACAGACCTGTATGCATACGATCGTTATAGTAAGATGTGAAAATATGCTGTAATTTTTTCTTTAAACTGAGAAAGTAGCAGACAGTTAAATGTAGAAGCGTGTGGTATTTTTATGCACTGCGGTAAAGCTGCTCCATCTATTATACCGTCTTTCTCCTGGTTCTTTTCAGGCTCGTTCTCCTTCCCCAGCCTCTCACGCTGGTCGTGATGCTCACAGGAAGGTGGATCCTTTATACCCTTGGTTTTCTCTGGGCTATTCTCCTGATCATGGATTCCATCTTCTTCTTTTGTTTGCTCTCCTTTCTCTTTGTTTGCAAGATTATCAAAGCCTTTTTTATCCAACTCCATTCTGGTGTTGCCTTTGGGAAATGAGATTTAAATTAGTTTGTTGCTGGATGACAAAAACAATATATTAGATTTATGACTGTTTCTTATCTGTCTGCAACATCCACTGTCAAACAAATTAACCCTCCCACGAAAAAGCATCCGAAAATGTAAAGTAGTAAACGTACCTGAAGCTGGAGCCACAGTGTTGAGCCAATAACAGGGCAGAAAGGGGAAGTAAAATGGACGGCCAATTCCATACTGTCCTATGATGAAAATAAATCGTATTAAATAAATGAACACAATTATTTTTTGTGAAATAGCTGGAACCAGACCCTTCAATATTCTCCTACACACTAACCAGGGAATACATTGTCCAGGTACCACGCCAGAACGCCATAGAGGACTGTGTCCAGGCCCATCATGCAGATGGAAGTGAGGAAGGAGAACTCATCCCCCTCCAGGGGGCTGGTCTGGATGTTATCCCACTGAAGACCCAGACCCTGCTCCTCATACCTTGACAAATACTCTGTCCCGAACCCAAATGCCACTTGAGACAGTAGACTCTGAGAGAGGAATCAGTGCTAAGATTATCTTTGCTTGACATTTAAAGCAAGTCTGTCAACCATCTATAGTCTCATATGTTATTACTATGGTCTGTTCCTAAGTTGCTAAGTCTGCATCAGGGTTATACGTAAGGAAACAGAAATAGCTGTGGTTGGAAATCAAGCTGATAACATACTGTGTGTAAGTATTAATGATTCTAATAAGGTAATCCTATTCTATAACTAAAACGAAATAACAGTCATTATTAGTAAGCATGCTTTCAACTTGAGACACCCACCACTAGGAGCTTCATGTCTTTGGTGATGCGGTCTTGCCAGGCGAAGCAGAAAATGTGCGGAAGGTAAAGGGTGAAGTAAATGATACCACAGCAAGCAGCTGCCAGGTTTGCCTGGTTGAAGAAGACACTGAGAAGGAAGCACTGCATGATGGTGGCCGTGGTGAAGGTGAGCAGAAACAGGAAAAGGATGATCGGGTTGCTGTAGTTCAACACCCTGCCTCCCTGTAATTAAGGCAAAAAAAAAAACAAAGTGTGCTGGATGATGTTTAAATGCTCAGTGTACTTGTACACTGGAAGAAAATTTGTCTTTAATATAAATATTTGATGGGTTGGGTAAGTGAAAGACAAATTGTTTTCCCCAAAATTGGAGAAACTGGGTTTTAAGTCATTATGAAGCTATTGAAAGATTCTGAGAATATAAGATAAGAAGAGCTAATAAATAATCACTACAAAAACAAGAAATACTAATGAATTTTCACACATAATTTGGAAGTTTTAATATTTCATTTTTGTTTTTAACACAACGCTTCCACTAGATGTCACAACAGCCCATTTTACAATAATGTGCAAGCCCGCTAACTGGTTAATTATTCACCGGCCCATTACTGCAAAGACACTGACATAATTCCCATGATGTCACAGTATTCACAGTTATTTCATTAATGATTTATGGGGTCAGTGAGAAACTATTATCAATTTATTACTTCAAGGTAAAAACACTTGTAATGATTCACAGTGTAAGTGATGATTTACTGGTGCGTTATACAACAGATGTACTGACTTAATCGCACGTATTGCGTCTGGTGAATGATGGATTGCAGTGCAAAACTAAATGGTTAAATTGCAACTTCGTGCAAATAAGGAGACTGGTGTTGGTAATCAGATATTTGCTTGAATGAATTGAATAAAAGTCCAGACACAAAGGAGCTCCTAGAAAAAGCTAAGCTCTTTTTTCTCACCATGATGATGGCCGTAAGAAGAGCTGTGCTAGTGCCCATCACAATAAAGCTGTCAATAAACCAGGTGGACCAAATGACACCGTTGGTGACCCCTATGGCCTTTAGGGTCTCCTTCAACCGCAGTTCCTTCTCCAGAACAATGCTCTTTGCGATCATGGACACAGAGTAGACCCAGGCCAGTACCATGAAGATGGGGAAACAGCGATTGAGAGTCAGCATGAAGCTTTAAAGAAAGACAAAGAGGGCAAAAGAGATGAAGGAGAAATATGCAGTGATTGTTGCATACATCTCACAAGCTGTCAGGTTTCCTGCCAAAACAGATCAGTTTTGGCACACTGACAGATAATTCATTGCTATACCTTGAAAGTAAAAGCTATGATCTGCAATTTCTGTTTAATGTAATTTAATTGCATTCTTTAATTATAATAATTCCACTAACAGATCATCCACGTAACAAGGGTAGGGCATCTGCTGTAGGTAAACACCAAGCCGCCGCTCCTTTCCTGTCTGTGTCTTGATGATGGCATGCTCTATTATGTCCTGCAGGTAAGCGAAGCCACCCCAAACGTAACGGAGGTCATCCATAGGATCAGCTCTGGGGCCTGGATCCCAGTACCTAAGGAATACACACATATTTAGCCCCTACATGTTTACTGTGCGTACACTAAATACATCATTTAAGTAGATTTGATCCTAACCTGTCTTTGACCTTATTGGTGCGTTCCACTGCATCAATATCCATACGGATCTTGAACTTAACATGAGACGGCGGATTAGTTGTCCAAGAGAACATATTTACAAAGACGAGGCCTGCCCAGAACTTTCTGTCCTCCAGCATGCCTAACGCCCGATACGTAACAGCATCCTCATCAGGCAGAGCCACAAATTTATCCAGGATTACACACTGGGAGAGAGAGGGGGAACACAAGAGAAACTGATTTTTTTTTAATGCACAGGCATCACTAAAACTCAAAATAAGTTTTCGAACAGGTCAATGTCATCAATGCTTGAGTTTACCAGAGGATTTTTTTTTTAAAATTCGGCTTCAATGAACATTTATCAAAAATTCAGTTCAGTTCAATTTTATTTATATAGCACCAAATCACAAGAAGGCACTTTACATTGTAAAGTAAAGATACCAACAATCAGATGACACCCTATGAGCAAGCATTTGGCGACAGTGGGAAGGAAAAACTCCCTTTTAACAGGAAGAAACCTCCACCAGAGATTAATAATGATGATTAAATGCCAAATGGTATATAAACACTTTGTATTTAATCCTAACCTGTCTTTATGGCCAATAAGGTTTGGAACCTCGATAAGTTAAACCAACTGAACATTTACCAAATGAGTAAAAACGTACAGGATAAACTTTTAACCGGTCTTCAGTAAAAGTTATGAGAAGACAAAAGGAAAAAGGTGACTGACAACCATAACTGTCTTTACAAATATGAAAATTTTAATCTGCAGGTGGTGCTAGAGAAAAGTAAATTACCAGAGTCATCTTGAATTCAATCAATTTAGAGAACAAGAATATCAAAACTTCATTTGTGGCTGTTGCATAGTGCCAGACAAATAATGCCATTACTCAAGCTAATCCAACAGAATGGCTCAAATGTTCAAGACAATAGAGGCTAGTGAGTCATAATTATCTTCACACATTTGCAGTGGCATTACAGTGGTTGTCTCTTCACTGAAAGCCGTGTCTGATACAGCGATTCACTGTGAGTGAATGCAAATAGGGAGGGCCTGCTTTCAAAAGGAATCCTGCCAGAACAAAAATATTTACCCCTTTGTGTGCAGACACACATATGCATCCACGTATATTAATCTACAGTATGCATTTATAGACCCATTATCCATAACACGTACTGAAAAATACTCCAAATCCAAAAGACCTTCCCTTCATTTAATCAAGAATCCAACTAACAACACTGCAGCCCAACTGGGTGGTGAGATATGCATGCGTGCCACCAACCTGACTCAGCCAGCCATCAAGCTCACGTTCATTGTTGCCTCTTTATAAAGGATGGTGGACAGAGTGGCAGCTGTATCTAATCGGCCTCAATCGTTCCCACTCTCAATGTCACACAGAAGTGCTGTAAGTTTCAACTTGGACAAAAACACGGAGCACCAACCATCTACCCAGCCATGCCCCCAGATACCCCAGTGTCACCCCCAAGTGTGATAGGCCTCTCATCCTGCTCAGCCTGTACAGGGAAATGGGTAACTTTGTTTCAAACACATTGGCCCACTCATAGTGGAGGGCACTCACAAGAGATGGTCTGGGATGCTTTTTTTTTTAATTTTTTTATTTCACCCTCCTCTCAATCAGCATTAAACAAAAGAGACTTGACAGCCAGTTTGTTGCTCTGGCTCAGGCCCACCTGGGTGGATTTCCATGTCTTTGGACAGGGGGACAAATTACAGTTCCCAGAGACACTATCTAAACGCTCACATCATGTCATGGGTTTCATTGAGCATGTAGCGGGTAGGTAACCAGGGCACTGAAATTGGTGGGTGACAGGACCTGTGATTAATTGGATTATGTCATGAAAAGGCCTGTCACCTTTTCAGGTGAAGTGAAAATGGCACAACAGTCTGCACTCTTACTGTCAAAGTCAGACAGGTGAAAAGGTTAAAAAAAAAAAACAGCTGCAAAAATTATTCTGACACTTTGGATTCATCTAGAAATGCCAAGCTCCCTTTGACTAGTCAGTATAATTCCACACACTGATACACACTTCACAAAAAAGAAGCCAGTGGTACCGGAGAGGCGACTGCAGGAAGGAAATGCTAAATCCCACAAAAAAAAGAAACAGCCACTCACATCCCCATACTGATTAAGCATCCGAATCACCCGGTCTGTAAGGTTGAAGATGTCCCGCCAGTCAAAATCAGGCACGTCATCTGGGCGTTCCTCTGGGGGGCCGTTGTGCAGGAAGTTGAGGATGTGTTCGGAGGAGAAAGGCGCCATCTCCAGACTCCTGTCGATGAAATCCATCACAGAAGGATTACGGATGGTGTCCTGAAATGAAAGGAAGAAGGGTCATCACACTTAATTAATTTTTTTTTCCCCACTAACAGCAGCAAGAACCTTTTCTTTTTCTTTTTCTTTTTTTTTAAAGAAGACATTGTTAACTGACCAGTAGGAACACAATAATCCTGCCATAACAAGTCATTTAGAAAAAAGAAGAACAAAGAATGCAATAATGTTACTGTCATCTAAAGTTATCAGATTCATTAAGGGAAGGTTAACTGACGGAAGACTCAAGGTAGTACACAAGTAGATTGGAAATGTAACATGATGACAACTTGTAGGAACCAAAACAAGCCTTACAGTGTAGTAAAAAAAAGAAAAAAAAACATGAAGGATTGGAGGTGTTACAAAAAGCAGGGAAAATGGAACAAGATGGCATATTTTGGTAAAGATAAGGTCCTATATTTCAAGCAGGAAGTTCCTGGGACATCAGAATTAGTGGAGAAAAGGAAAAGATGATTCCCAGGAACAATTGTCAGGCATTGGATGTCAGTTGAATGGCAACAATAAGGTAGATCATTATCACGCATCTCTCATTTCTTAAAGACAGCTGGGCTGGTACGTTTTCATGTAATTTTTAACCGCTGTTGAAGTCAGGTCACTTTATTAGGTCATTAATATTTTGTTAATGTAGTCTGTGGTTCTCTTTTGATGTTAAAACAGCCTCAATCACTGACACCTTTTCGATCACACACTACCCTACCCGGATCATCTTGACTTGGATTCCATCTTGGAAGAAAGCCCAAATCTGAGGAGCAACTTCTTCCCAGGCCTTCCCCATAGTCCTCAGCCTCTCCAGCTCCTCAAATGTAGTGTTAGCCTACGGGAGACATGCAAATGAGCATGTCAGTAGTTGGAAAGCGTCAGCCAAAGCGGGACAAAGCTATTCAAACTGTTCCCCATATCTTAATGAAAACAATCAGTAACATAGGAACAGGTACAAACACAACCACAGTTCAAACAATACACAGAAGAAATGAACAAGTTCATTGAATCCACACATGTGCACACAACATTCAGACATTCAAACACACACTCTGTCACAGATCTCCTAATCTCCTGCTACATACCATTCCCACATTAAACTCCCTGTGAAAACAGGATCAGCAAAGACAACACACACATTCTCATACAAAGAATTCCCGTCGGCCTGTATAGATAACCGGCAACTGTGCAACAAATATTTACCACACGCTTATCGTTAAAGCCCCGAATGTGTGTATGGGTACGCTACAGTGCTTTGTGTGGCACATACCCAAGGCTGGCTACTTCAGCATTCAGCCATGTGCAGTGGGGGATGAAAGCACTCAAGAGTACACCCAATTAAACGCCTTCCCCTTGTGTGTGTCTGATTTTGGGTGACAATGGGGACAATGGAGCCGGGGTGACAATGGAGGCTGTTGGTGACAACTGGCTGAATGCATTCAGCCTGCCCAGTGAATCCCAGTCAGGTTCCCACAAGTGAGTGCTTCCTCAGCCCATGAGGCAGTTTGAAAACAGCAGGCAAAAGGGGAGAACAAGGGAGCTAGGGGGGGATTACTTAGTTCCATAATTTTATCAAAGGAAGCAATCAAAGTGTCTTTCAAGTAGCTGACATGCAACTTTGAATATGAATATCTATACAGACACAGCAGCACATATGATGCATCTAACATAAGAGACGCTGTAAAGATAAAAATGGCTGTTGATTGTGCCCTCACAGAATGATAGATGCCTCTATCTATGATTTCCAGTAAAAGGGTAGCTCTGAAGTATGGGACTTTGCACTTTAAGATGAATTTGTGTGACAAATGAAAAATAAGCACAGTAATGGCAGGATACAGTACAGACAAGATCCGCATGGCTTACATGCGTTTCCGGCACCGCTCCGAGCTGGCAGCCAGTATCAGCAGCTCCGACCTGACCGAGTCCTTTTTTCTCTTTCTTTGTTGTTATTGTGTTTCTTGTTCTTGTTTTTCTATTGTGGACTGTACTACTCTTTGTCCTTGATGTAAATATGTAAAAAATTGTGTATGTTTCTGTTCTGTGTCCTGTGTACTGTTTGTTTGTATATGTGTCTTTCTGGCTGCTGTTACAACCAAATTTCCCCTTGTGGGACAATTAAAGGATTATTCTATTCTATTCTATTCTATTCTAAAACAAGAGCAGTCACATAAAGCGTGACAACATATGTTTAAGCGCATGGTTCTTCACTTTCTTATGAAACATGCTGATGCATGACAGGAGCTGAGAGCATGACAACAAAGAGCCTATAGAGGCTATGTTTTCAGTCTTTTAAAGTAATGGATTAACCCCCTGGTCATTACATTCCTAGACCAATCAAGATCGCAATCTGAGAGAAGAGGAAAACAAAGAGGTCATTAAAGGTTGGGAAGGAGGAAACGCACGTGTTTGTGTGTCTCTTCTGTGTCCGATCACACATCCTTAAGGAGACACTTTGTTGCTTACACAACAGTTAAAAAGGCCACGGCGCCATTAGACTGCGCCACGGTTTCACCATAGCCGATCAGCTTGTGCTCTTGCATTGCGATCAAACCATCCATGACTGCTACCAACCCACCCCCACCCC
>VVHJ01000104.1:49394-59945 GCA_015107715.1 Tylochromis polylepis | reverse complement strand
AAGGCCTTTGACCAACACGTACCTACATCTAGATACAAAAAGTTGGACATGACTTCATGAAAGCTGATCCCCTTTTGAGGGAAAATGCATTGTTCACTACAGTGGACATTGCTCCAAAAGACAAACAAAGACATCGAAGTTACTGAGTAAAAGAAATCACCTAAAGGGCAATTATCTGTGATACAAGAAAGGTTTCATTTTTTAATTTTACATTTTTTAGATATTTTCACTGTGTCTCTTTATTTAGTTCATCCTGTTGACTACCTAGTTATGTCACTATTCATTGTTAAAATGTACAAAATGTGCAATAAATCCCTCACGCATTGCCAAGTATCAGAGTTGGAATCTACCAGGCATTAAGTACATTAAGCTATGCTTCAACATGCTGACTGTATGGCACCTGTGTTATGTGAATCGATACAACAAACCTGCTATAGTTGAAATCTCTGAAGTGCATGTGGCTGAATTATAATAAAATATCTCAACTGCTGCTGCCAAAGTCCTCCTATCAGCCATCCTAAAACACCTCCATGCACTTATTTGGGCAATTATTTTGAACTACTCAAATAGGTGCATTTATTAGCTAAACATACTTTACTTTAAATGGACAGCTGGATATAAAAACGGCATAAAAACACACAGAATCACCAGTCAGAGCTCATAAAAAACAATTTCAAAGTTTGGTCAGTTTGTCCTAAAATCATGTTGAGCTGTTTTCATTCCATAGAACAAGGTTTAGGTTTGACACCCTAAATGCCGCTTACATTTCGTATGATCTTTCTGACAGCTGGAGAATCAGGGGCATAGAGGATCCGTCCCATCAGCATGGGCTTCACAGAGTTCCACACAATCCTGGTGGCAGGGTTGGACTCCAGTTCTTTCATCAGATCATTGCAGAAAGGAGCTGAAGGGAAAGATTATTTGTTATGTAAAAGCTGCTACAATATAGGTCAAGCTAGGCACTTAAACAGGACCCTATCAAACACGCTATGGCACAAAGAATTATTTGGAAACCAATTATAGAGTGCATAATTATTTTTACGCTCATCAAGATGTGTTGCGTCGGTTGGGCAGGGTGGAGATCGAATTAGAATTTGCTGATGAAGATGAGAGTAACCAGTTTTTTATCCATCTAGCCATGAATCAATCCATCCATTGTTTTAGCTCATTATCCAGCTGACAATGGGCAATCCACATGCAGAGACTGTGAAAGTAAAGAAATGCTGGTACAACTTTTCCCCTACTTGCATACTCGAGCATAAAGCAGGAAAACGATTGACAGCTGAAAACTCCAGCAACACTGGCTTTATACAGATCAACTTTATAGTAGGTGATGGTCTAACAAAAAAGCCTTTCATCATGGTCATCAGATTGCTGGAGTTCTTGCCTCCACGGCATGAAGAGAAAAAAGTAATGGGAGACCATGTACCAAATCCACAGAGGACCTGAGCCCAGTTCTCCAAGAAACTTGCCCAATTCCCTACTTTTCGTCAGATGTCATTTGTAGAATTTGCAAATCAGCAAAGTGGGCTAAAATCACAACTCTTATACAAAACTAGAGGGTTTGCTAACAAATTAAAGTAAGGTTACTCCAAAAAAGAACGGTGGCAGTCTGAAGAACAGTGCTTTTGGTCTACTATATAATCTGTCATACAAGTTAATATGGATGTATATGGTGTACTCACTGGTGCTGTTATCATATGTGTAACGGTCCCGTGCCCAGCCAGTGCCGATACCCAGGAAGGCTTTGTAGTTATTGTCTTCATACCAGTTAAAGGAGGTGACTCGAGAGAAAGCCCCCTCAGTGTACCCACACACAAGGCTGGAGGCGGCAGCCATCACTTCCCTGAAAGACAGATTTTTCTGGAAGAGAGGAGTCAGGACCTGGATGAGCTCCCTGAAGCTATTCTTCTGGAACAACTGCAGAGAGATAAGAAGAATCATTCAAGCTTCAACAAACAAAAAAAGAAAAGGAAACTGAAAACCTTTCAGATATAAGCTAGCAGTTATCTAATGTTAAAGATATGATCAGCAGAAATCTACAAACAGGTTGGTGTAAAGGTGTTTTTTAGACATCCAGTTTGTGTCATCGGTATAAACAGTATACAGTATACACATGATGGGAAAAAGCATACACCTTTGAATTCAGGTGTTTTCAGCTCCATTGCCAGAGTGTACACAATCAGGCAGTAGCAACGCAGTCTGCCTTTACAAACATTTGTGAAAGGCCTTCTTCCCTCCTAGAAATCCCATGATCAGCTGTAAGCAGTAAATGGAAGTGCACAAAAGTGGCCAGATGTTCCCAACCTCATCTCAGCCTACCATCATCACAAAAACTGTATGCCAGGAGCTTCCTGGCTGAGCAGCTCCTGTAGGTGTAATGTGTACTTTTGTCCATATATTTTATCTTCTTATTACAGTGTCAGTACAACCAATAAGACACTGCATTAAAAATATCCTCAAGATTATGTGTAACCACGCTGCAGTCATCTACATCTTCCATGTTCCATGTTAACTTCTTAAACGTTTTAGTGTCTGAGATAGTAAATTACTTAAAACTGATGTGTGTAATATTACAAAAGATTGATTTTTACAGACCTTAATATATAAAATATAAATACAAAAGAGAAAAAAAAAGGCTCTGTTATATCAAGCTACCCTCTACAGAGGACTAAATAGCCAGTATATCCTTTAAACATGAGTAGCATATGTATCAAAATTAAGTCAGTTATTATATATCTAAATAACAGCTTGCATGTGCATGACTCAACAATTATTGGAACGTTTGAGAAATATTTAATTTTAAAAAAAGAATAAAGAATGAGTTTATTTTACGTCTTCCACTTGGATCACACGCTCTCTATAGTCCTGAGAGAGACAAGTGTCTCGCCAACAGGATGCCAGATGGTCCGTTTCAATGAATGTCCCATGGAAACATCCACAACAAACAAAACAGTATTTCTACATACAGACATAAATGGTAATATGAATACACCACAAATGGTAGTTTGTGTGCACACCTAATTCTAACTTTAAGTCACACTCTTTGGCAATCACCAAGCTAAGGCCTGCTAAGGTGTGAAAAAAAAGTTTTTTCTAATGACAGTATTTAAAATAAGTGAAAAATAATGTTCATAGACTTAGTTTTAGTGAGCAAAACACATGCACTAACATATTAATTCATCACTAGGGTTTTTTAACCTATGCCGATCGGAGACTTTTACCTGTTCTTGCAGCCTTAGTCTTTTTTGTTTTGTTTTGGGGTTGTTGTTTTTTTCCACTGAATGGTCCCATAATGATGATGTATCTGTTTTTACTGTTTTTGGAGGGCTAAAATGCCATGTTCTGAATTTAGCCTTCCTTATACGCACTAGATAATATCCCCCTACTGTCTGTGTTTGCATAAAAAGCCAGGAAGCAACTGTTTCCTGACAACTAAAAATAGCAGGCGGTGAACTTTTGAATTGAGCTGCTGGAGCCGGGGCTTACCTCTTTCAGTTTGTCCGAGGCAGAGGAGACGACCCGGACCCAGAAGTGAATGTCGATGCCTTTTGAGTGATTGTCCAGTACAAGAGGAAGCTAATGAGAAACACAAATGAATGAACATGTATTTTCTGCCTTTGCATTCATACACAAGCATTTAATCACTAAACTGTAAATTTCCCGTATTGTGTTTCTCAAAATGAACACATTTCCCATAAACCCAGTTTCTTCCCCACACAGCAGCTGTTACTAATATGTCTTATGAGGACATGGTGTAATTATGTGACGCAAACAAAATTTTGAAAACCATCTGCAAACCATCTCAACTGATTAGTCAGACACTATAGATTTCTCTCATCTTCACCTGAGCACTACTTTCTACCAAGGATCGTGCTGGTTTGCCCAGAGAGCTTCCAGAAAGTTCACAACACAATAGGCTAAAGGTTCAGGAAGCAGAAGAAGGCCAAGACACAGAATCACCAGTGGAAACATCCTTCCGCTTTGACATATGTTCCTATCTCAGTGCACGCGGACACTAAATAGGAGGATGTGTGATTTGAGTAAAATTCGTTTCCAAAGCCAGGCAGTAATATTTTAAGCTATTCCTGTGCCTGAAGTCAAACTATACAACAAACAATGGAGGATAAGGTTAAAAATAATGGCATTAAGATTGTGCAGAGTGGCAAGAACACAGGGATTGAGGCTTAAAAGAATTAGCGGACAGACAGGTTCATACTCACTTGGCCCAGTCCCAAATTACTGCACCTGGATGAATATAAGGCAGAGGGCGGCCATTGTTTTCAACTGCCTTTTTGTGGTTTGTGTTTACTCTCACTCTTACTTGCACTGCTTTCTAAAGAAAACAGTGTCTCTAAACTAAGCTAATCACAGAAAGAGGCTAAGTCTGTCTAGCTGGCCAAAGCATGCTGCTTTATAAACTTTTGCATCATCGCTGCCTATTTAAAGCATGTTAATAGACACTTCCTTTTTAGGAGGCAATTTGTAAGTTATTATCTTTAATCTAATATTAAAATTCTCTAACAGATCATCAAATACAGAAAGAAAAATTGAAGCCATCTTTCGTTACACAAATCAGTGTATTTGACATTGTACATTCCTGGAGGACGAAGCCTTGTTTACTTTGCATTTTGCATTTCCCGGAGAATTTTTTTTTGACCCACCCCATGAGTCATAGCTCTAACAAAAATACTAACATCTGTTTATCCTTTGCATCTCTTGACTTTGAACAGGAGGTATGTCAGGAGACAATAGGCTTGTGTGAGCTTGTTGGGTTTTGATCTGGAGGACAAACTATGAATGCAGTGCAATCAGAGTCTGAAATACAAAACGTGCTAAAGCATGATGGGCCATACCGAGCTGAAGGTGTATAATCATGCATCATGGTAAACATGGTACCTCTAACTTTTTTCTCCCATGGTTTTTACGATATACTAAAAACTCCTGGTACAATCTAGTCATGTTACTTGATTACTTCATTTACTTCATATTTGACTCAAGTGTGTTTTTCTTGGTTGCCAGCTACATGAATGTAATAATCAGAAACACAGCACAGCTTACATTTGGCAGTTTATGATACTGTTTGATAACTGTTTTTGAAATCATGTCCTGGCAAATCCTACACTGCTCTTTGCCAGCTTGACCTCAAGTCGCTTAGCCAGCACATGGCTGACTTACCCTATGAAGATCCAAATTAATTTTTAAACATGGCAAGGTCCCAAACCGGACGTATCCAAATACAGCTCTATACGGCCTTTTCCTATTCATGAACCAACAGGATAACTGCTAAATTGTGGTATTAACTGTATCCATTCAGTGCACAATAGATAGTCTAGTCAAGGGTATAAAGATGTAATTACAGACTGAGTGCTCCCAGTTTAATTGAGCCAGAATGAAATTTAAATTGTGTAACTATTTTTCAAAAGGTAAGCCAGTGATCCTTGGTGATTTCCATTTCAGCTCTCTAAATTCAACAACAAAACCAACACTAACCAGCCGGAAAACTTTGAAAAAGTCGACATTGGCGTAGAATTTGTCCTCGATGATCTGTAGTCGCTGTGGAGTGAGGATGCACATGGCGTTGCGAACTGCGTAGAGTCCTCGACGGCTGGGGAAAATGAGGAATCGCTCGAGCAAGTTGAGACTGCACGCAATGTCTTTTAAATGCAAGTCTGGGACTCCAAAAGCAAACTGGAAAAAAGCAGATTTATGTGGATTCAGATGACATCAGCAAAGATGGAAGCATTCCGATGTGTACGTCACCGCTCTGTGACGTCTTTTGTCTATTAGCTTTTATTCTATGTCTTGAATTAAATAGCTGTATATTGTTGTGATGCATGCTTAATCGTCCAGGTAACCAAGACCCAAAAAGTTGATTCTGTTCATCTGGACGTTGTGTTTGCAGAGGGAGAGATGTTTCGTCACTCATCCAAGTGGCATCTTCAGTCTCAGCTGCCTGCAAGTTTCCCCAACCTTATAAACAGTACATTTTCATAATGACTGAAACTGGTAACCACTGACTAACAATGGGCCGTGCAGTCAGTTTCATGATCGTTAATGTGCAGTTGTCATGACCACTGATCGCCTGTATATTGCCCTTGTTTTTCTTCCTTTACTGTGTCATATTACCATTTGTGTTCTATACTGTACTCCACCAGAATGCTTGCCTTGGTGGTATGAAGAGATATCAGTGTCCTGACTTCTTAATGGTAAAATGTCACACTGTGTACCCTTGGCTATCCATGTGTGTTTATGCATGCGTGTGAGTGCCTGTGTACCTGTTCAGGCCTGATTTGGGCATTAACCAGATGATACACTACAGACTCGGTCAGAGGAATGTCTCTGAGGAGGAATGACGTCAGAGTCTCGTCATCCTTCAGGATAGTCTCCACTTTTACCCCTCGACCTGTAGACAAACAGATGTAGTTCATGTAATGGAAAAATCATAAGAACGGTTTCTTGTCTTTAACTGCCTTTCACCTTTCACAGTGAATGACTGTCACGGCTAGATAGATAACTGTTCGGTGTTTGATATGGAACTGGATAAACTGGATACGTCGGAAAAAGCTTAGTTTCATAGTAACACATATTGGGCAAGTTGTGACAAATGTGTTTCATTAAATGACACAATTTCCAGTGGCCTGTCTGTGCATGAATGGAGACTGCTTTGCCAGGCAAAGTGCTGTTTTGGCTTCCGTCCAGGCTGCGCCCCTGATGAACATGTTTAGAGATGAACTTGTTGGAAATAACTCTAAACACAAATAAAACAAATGAAGCGGAAATGCGTGTGTGTGTGTGTGTGGTGGAGGGCGAGTTATTGATTTAATTGTTACCAGAAAAAAAATTGCAATAAATGATGAATGGAGAAAATTCTAAATATGTTTTAGCCAAAAGGTTAAATCTTGTGTCTTTAAATAAAATATTTTTCCTCATTTTCCCCCTTTTTCTTTTCTCCTCCTCTGTCTCCTTTTTTTTCCCGTTCCTGATCACTTCTGCCGCTCCCTGCTTATCAACTCTGGAATTTCTAAAACGCACGTATACTAATGTGAATAACAAATAAGTAAAATGAAATCAAACAGGATAAAGAGTAACAAGAGAAGCCTATTGAGCAGGGGTGTCAAACATAAGGCCTGGGAGCCAGAATCAGCCTGCCAAAGACTCCAGTGGCTTTGGAAAAGGTGAATGAGAGGATAAATCTTAGACTTTTAACTGTATTTTCATAGATTTTATAGCATTTCCTACTGATAAAGACCCCCCATACCCATTTACATTATGCCAAAGTAATTGAGTAGCAGATAAACAACTAAATGACAGAAAATGTATTGTTTTTTTCACTATCTGCTCCAGAGATTTCTGTTTTTATAATGGGTCCAAAGTAAAAGACAAAAAAACAGGATATTTTCTTTCAATTGACAAAAACTTTCTTTTTCATAATTACAGGAGAGTCTAAATAATTCTACAGCAACATTTCTTCATTGTGTAAAAAGTCTGAGACGTATTGTTGAAACTAGACTGATTTTTCTTCTATTAAGACATCTTAGAGATTAAATGTGTCGTTAAACATCTTTACACTGACACAAAGGCGAGTTTCACTCGTCCAGCCCGCTTAACATCAAAGTGAGCCGTATGTGGCCCACGATGTAAAATGCAAAGCAAACATGTTTGGCACAACAGTGCATGCGGATCATGATTCTGCTTGCTAATAACGCCAGAAATGTGAAAAAGAGGTCAGACAATTTTCTGTTTAAAATCCACAGCCATGAGTCAAAATCATCAACTTACATAACTTTATTCTCAACATGATGTAGTTTTCTTTCCCGGGGCTCATGGGAACACGAGTGGAATGTGGATGTGTATCTCTGTTAGCTCTGTTAGTGCATCTACATATTTCTGCATGAAAGTAGCAGCATAGAGAGCAGCCACACATAATCATTCAAAGCCTGGAATGCACTCGGCTCTATTCCACTCCCATCATAAAGGTTTATTTTGCCAGTAGGGAAACATGGCGTATGTACCGCACAGTGCACATGTATACATGAACAGAGCGCAGTCTGCATGCGGCCTCTTGAGATGGGCTCAGTGTTTCTGGGAGTGCTGATGGGTGGCATATGAATTGCTTTCCCACCAAATAAACAACGCGCTAGCAGCAAAAGTAAGCAGCTTACTCTGCGAGCCAGTCTTAAACCGATGTGATGTAATCGTGTTACTCCACGCAGACACCACAGACAGACTGATGGGAAAGAATGTGAGGTGTGATGTAAACTGCGATTACCAGGTTTAACTTTTAAAAGATCAACATCTTATGTGTCATAATACCTCTAAAAAAGGCAAAAGCACCTGAAGTACCTGATACCTGTGTTGTATGATCTGCAAGAGGCACGACTGACAGTCACTTGATGTTAATTGTATTCAAGTATATAGAGATTTAAATAAACTACTGATTTGAAACTATTGTTGGGTAATTCAGAAAAAAGGTTTTTTTCCACTGCTTTAATGAAAGAACTTTACAAATGAACCTTTCTGACCATGGATTTGCTTCTAAAGGCTTCTGCTGGATGTTGATGAAAGCCCAGAGCACTGACCTGAGACTTTTTCAGGATGAGTACGCAGCGTGTCCATAAAGTTACTCATAGCATTGAGTTCCCTCCACAGGCGACCAAGCTGCAAAAACTCTGGGTCCATAAAAAGAAGCTCTTGGGCATCTGAATAGAACCGAGCCAATCTGAGGAGGAAGGCCATAATATTAACAACATAACAAATATTTTTCTTTTTAACAAGTTAAAACTACACACATCAGAACAGTGTGTGTGTGTGTGTGTGTGTGTGTGCACATATTAAGGCTAAATACCTAGATTCATCTCTTTCACTCTACTACATAATTTTGCCTCTTCATCTTAGATCGGACACTTAATAGGAATCCAAAACTCTTCCCACTGCTGGCCTACAGTTGATGCTTACATGGAGTTGTTGTAGTTGGACACCAGGCCAGGAGATTCACCACGGGTGGGGTATTGAAAACAAGGGTTGTTGGCATTACAGAAGATTCCTTGGATCCATGGCAGGACCCCAGTGGAGGGCATGGCTTTATTGGGGAAATGACCTAAGGCAGATGAGACACTGTTGGCTTTCTGTGCTTTGCACAAGTCTTTCATGAACATTTATGAATTGGACTAGCTACAGAGGATATTGTTTTTCTGTCTCAGCGGGCTGTGCTGATATTTTCCGGCAACGAACTGTTTGCTCACATTCATGTTGGCGGTAAAGTGGATTTACTTTTCGTAGCCACACCAGTCCCATGAACAGCATAACAGGCCACAAGATCTCCATGAACAAACGTACCTGGTTAAAACATACAACATCTTTTAAATGAGCAGTTTTTTCAGTTTTAGTTATGGTTTCTTTAAATCTGACAAATTCTGCACTCTTACCAACCTCAGTTTTGGGCAAAATCAGTAAAGATGCTTTAGTTTTTAAGTACAGTCTGCACTCGCATTTAAAAAAAAAAAGACTTATACTACATACTGTGTAAAAAAAAGAAAAAAAATTAAAGATACATTTAATACTGTGTGAACTGGTGGTGTCAGTGTTAAAGAAAAAGCTGTGGAGACACTTTAGCTAAACGTAACCTTTACTGGGACAACTGGAGCGTGTTTTTAATCGATGTGGAGCTTTTACCCTTTGCCTCCTGCGGATGGTCCAGTTCTTCCACAGCAGGAGTCTGACCTGTCTTCCTGCCCCCATGGCGCCTCCTTTTTACCCCCGCAGGGGCTGGCTGTAGCCAGTAAATCTGCATTGAACCAGACCATAAAACATCTTATGGGCCAAGTAAAGCTAACTTTAGTCTTACGAAACTACTCATGACTTTAAAAGGCAATTTGCATTTGAAAGGCTAAATTTTGTCGATGAACTCACGAGTCGGTCCATTCATCTGGTGAGAACTCCATGTGAAAGCTAGCAGTAGCTTTGTAATGAGGTTAATGAGCTCAAGACCTTCACATGATCAGATTTACAATTATAGACTTGTCAAACGTTCTTTCGCTACAATTTCTGGTTAATCTCCAAAAAATAAAAACAAAATCAAAATCCCATGAAATCCCGCACTCTCAGTGCACCCACAACATACATTTAATCTAGTTTAGTTCCAATCATTATGACATTCTCCGTCTATCCATTCACTCTTTACACATGCTTCCACCATAATCCAAAGCACACAGTGCAACTATAACTATCACTTACCTCAGAAGAACACTTGTACTGTAGATTGATAGCCAATAACAACAGAATAACGCTGCATATTCTACAGACTGTTTGCTGTGGTTGCTAACACAGTTTGTTTCCAGACCTCCAGAATAGTTAAGCAGATTGGTTTAATCTCCTTTCTCGGTGCTGGGAGCCTGCTGACACCTCTCTGCCATTTGTAGAGGCCTGTATGACCCAGCCACCTGGAATTCACAGTGCTGTATAATCCTCCTGCTATTATAATCCTATCGCTCTTAAATTTTCCTTACGTTTTAACAAAAACTTGAATCTCTATTCACAGATTATCATCCT
>VVHJ01000104.1:35438-47686 GCA_015107715.1 Tylochromis polylepis | reverse complement strand
GCTGCACTCTCTGTGGATGAACTGGCCCCAATTTTGACAGTTCTGGAGGCAACTTCGTGTTTGTACTGTTTATCCCAAGTTCTGCGTAATGTCTGGGTGTCGATAAAGGTACTCCGGAAATGTGTGGCCACTCTTGATTTGGTATTCTCAGTCTCGTCCACTTCTTCGATGGACTGGTCGCAACTGCTTCCCTTCCTGTCATCTTGGTCAGTGGCGTTCCGGGAGTTATTCTCATCTATTTGGCTTCGGTTAAGTATCCGTTCGGCCGGCATGCTAAACGGCCGTGAGGGGAGCTTGTTGCGAGGGTGTCGAAGCTGAACCCTGGTGACTGTGATATGATGAGAACGACACAGGCCTCTCTCTCCAGATTTTGTGACTTCAGGGACACTTGATGACAAATCCCCACTGAGGGTCTCTGAATCAGGTTCATCAGCTTTAAAAAGAGGATAAATAAAATCTTTTAAAAAAAATAAAGAACAATAAAATAACAACATGATTGTTATTTAATAATTATCTAGTACTGTGACAATACTGACCAGGTTCAAAATCACTTCCATCAAAGCTTGGCATCCTCTCCTGAACCTCAGTCAATAAGTGTGAAGAAGAAATTACGGACGAATGCCTTTTATACACTTTTGAGCTCGACTGCAAGGCAAAGACAGACAGTAAGAACAGAAAACAACCCCCCAGTCTACCACATGCTAAACAAGGAGAATGCTTTATATAGTTTTTATGTTATATCACACTATATAAATAACAGAATAGCTCTTTATTAACATTGTACATTTACAACAAAATTGTGGAATGACATGCTGTGTCATTCATGTAAAGCAGTGCTGGCAACTTAATTACCTCTTTAATGTCTCCCAGTGACTTGGAGTGCCTGATCAGCTGCTGCTCTTTCTCCTGTTGAGTAAGGCGAGTATTAGCGCAGGTCTGGGCATCAACCTCTGTAGGTGAGGTGCCACTTACAGGACTCAGGGGTGTGTCAAAGACCATCTGGTAATGTCTGATCAGGAGCTCTACAATGAGTGCCTGATAGGGGTAATCCACCAGAGAAGAAAGAGAAACTTCAGCATCGGCCTGCCTTGGTTTGATCAGCGTCGGGCCAAAGATGATACCCAGATTGCTGGCTGTCATCTTGTTCTCCTCTGATTGCTCTGTCACCCTGCAAGGAGAATGAAACAGATAAGAAATTATCATTTCTACTATTATAAAAAAGGAGAAACACATCCATATATTTTATTTAATGGGATGCCCAGAAATCGATGCAGCCCTCCCTACCGGTGAAGATGCTCTATGAGGAACTGCAGTGTCTTGTAATTAGCTGGTGGCAGCTGTCTTAGCAGGTCCTTGATCTTGAACAGGACTCGATTGAGCTCGACGCTAACCTGGGCAGGGGTCGCAGAGGTGGGACTAACTCTCTGTGCTTCGAGTTCCTCCACAATGATACTCTGGCTCTCCTTGGCCAAACCAATAAAGTCATTATAATAGCGGAACAGGATGAGTGGCTCTGGAAGCTGGAAAGTACGGAGGAAGAATTGGATAAACAAATGAAACGAAGATGATAATAAACAGAGGCAACCAAAATATGGAAGGAAATACACAAGTGGTACAGAATTAGAAATGAGATAAGCACCCTGGTGATAAGAGGCAGGAATTATGTGACAAAAACAAGCAGACAAATTCACATTTTTAGTATTACTGCAGTTTGTGATCCAGAGCCTACTTTTAACCATCTCCTTCGCGGGGTGAAAGTTGAAATATCGCATTATGTTAATGCTCATAAGCAACCCACCTGTCTCAGGTAGAGTTTGAGTACATTGCTAATGTCGTGGGGAGAAAGATCAGAAAGCTCCACCAGGTCCTTGCCGTTCTCAAATGCCTGGCACAGCTTCTCTACTCGAGACTTCGCACCATTCACACGGTAGATCCCCTTCAGAGCAGAGACACAAAATGCAATCAGCGCATGAAAATTACATACAATTTTTTGGAATCAATATGATGAAACTGGGCCAACATATGAGCAGAATATTAACAAGATCAGCCAAAGGAAGAAAAAAAATGGGAGAAGAAACACCAAACACTTTTTTCTTATTTAAAAAAGGGTTTGGTCTTGTTTGGTAAAATGCAAAGGAAACTGAAAGCAATGACTAGCAAATATTTTAAACAGCATAACAAATGTTGAAGCTCAAGTGGAAGGGCTTCTTTTTCTAACACATCCTAATTTCACTTTCACTCTGTAAAAGACTGCATGGACAAATCGCTTTGAAGGAAGTTTCTCAGATAATTTGATCACGAACACTATGTTAGCAGTACCAATAAAGATTCATGGAAGCCAGAGAAATCTTTGTACACGTAGGACAAGGCTGAAAACCAACACGGAGTGGCCGTGACCTTTGGGCCTTCAGGCTGCACAGCATTAAAAACAACTCTATGCAGTCACGATGGAAAACCAATAGCAGTGAAAAGCTTTCATCACTAAATGCACAAATGCAACAGAAGGAAAAAAAACAAAAACATGTATAAGCAGCCTCCACACACACACACACACACATTGGAGCCCATTTAATGTGAACTTGGGTGAAATTAAAAACTGCCCTCTGGTCTGGTCTTAGAGCAGATTGGCGTGTTCCAGCTAGCTGAAAGCATGATTCTGGCCTCAAATTTAAAACAAGCAGATATTTTTCAAATTGATATTTTCTTGTCTTTGTATCATTTTCATTCAAATATAATGTTCAAATCATTTGAACATTATATACGTTTTTTTCCCATTTCAAACTATTTTTTTTTTGCCAACAGTTTTAGAAAAACATATTTTTGCATATGGTGCTAATACACTAATTTTTTTACGTATTAGATAAATTCCCTCAACACATTTCGACTAGTCCTGGCAACACGGACAGCCTTTCACAGCCCAGACACTTTTATGGTCACAGTACTGAATGCTTTATAAGCGAACTTAAAGATGGCGTGCTCTATGCTACAGTTTGGTTTTTTTTCATGAAAACAAATGATCAATTTATTTGTAACCAAACCACTAAAACGGCTATCATAAGTACCTTGATGTTGAGGGCTCTATTCTCAATTTCCGACGTGCACTTCCGTATGATGAAAGGGATGCCATCCTGGCTGTTCTTAGCCGCCTGTGTGAAGTCAATGCCAAATAGGTGAAGCCTTCCCTGGAGCTTCTTATGGCCACACTGGATAGCCAGGGTTTCCAGACACTTTTTATGGCACGCCAAGGAACACTGCAAACACAGTGACACATATCTCAGTTACAACAAGGACAGAGTAAAACATTTCTAAGAAAATCCTGAACAGTTTTAACTATATGTCAACAAAAACAGCGGAACAACTGACGAAAAAATATGCCCTCACAAAGCAGCTATTTTTGTGAATTAGCCCGTAAACGAAGTCCAAGAAGCAAACAAGGAAAGCTTCACATCTAGTGACCCTCTGAACCAGTCACACTGAATCATTCCAATACTCTGCAGTGAGCTGCATTCTTATGTCAGTTGCTTCTCAATATGTCTACCAGTGTTACATAACCTCTTTTAAAAGCGTTTCTCCAACCAAGAGCCACTGTTATTGTCTTCTTCAGTGTATCTAATAAATATGGACAGAAACTTGATCTAAAATCAACAGTGGACAGAGGGTGCACAGGGATGATGGAAAGGACTCCTCAGAAGAGGAACAAAAGGTCCTCAGTTTCTAGCGCCTATTCCCCGAACTGAGACCGGTTAGTGAATTTGGTCACAGAGGAGAGCTTGCAGCCAGTTTCAACTTTTCCCTTTATTTCCTCATCCAAACATGCTGATGAGGGGAGAGGTGGCTTTTCTCTTTTGTTTCTGCTTGATTTTTTGCTGGCCATGAGTGATAAAGAAGCTGTTGTAAGCTTCTGGCAATCTTTATCGTGAATTTGTAATACTCTGAATGCTGTGGACCGCAAACAGAAAGGAATAATACAAATAATAAATGAAAGGAATCCAAGGTTACCTCCTCACACTCCGCTCCATGAAACACCACCAGGCTGTCACACTCACGACACTTGGAGGGTGCTCGAAGCTTTCTCAGCTTGTGGGTTTGGGCTGCTTTAGACATCTGAGTGTTTCTAAAGGGTCCTGGAGAGCTCGCCGTTTCGATTACCATTTCATTTAAACCTGCAGGAGCAAGGAAGCATTGTTAGAAGCAACCTTTTTTCCCATTAGGGTCAACAGAAATGTAAATATATGGCCTATAAGTGTAACAAACACATACGAGTACCTTAAAATATAGGAAAAAATAAATACAAAACCCTTGTACAAATACAACTGACTTACCATTATCAGAAGGCGAGGGAGGCTCTCTCTCATCCAAGTCATCAGCAGACGACATGGTACCAGTGGAGGGGGTTCTGGGTAATCTCCTCTTGAAGTCTCCTGAACAGTAAGGTAGGACACACCAAAAAGTCCACATCTTTACAGTCACGTCAGGACACTTTGTTTTTCCTCTGTCTCCTATGCTCTACATCTCAGCGGGGAAACTGAGAAGCAATAAGGCGATTTGGTGAATTTAAAGTAGTAAATGAAAAGGCGGGGTTAACATGTTGTTGGTAACTGAAACCAGCAGGTTATTGTTGGTGGTGAATTAACACCTGGGTTGGCTGATGAGTGAGGGGGTTGAATACTGATCAGAGCCTTTTCAGAATGTTTTTGATCTTCTGATGAGCTCAATAAAGGGTTAATCAGAGATAAGTGTCGACATTGTTCACACTCTGGGGGCTGCGAGAGCTTTGTGGCAGACTCCAATACACAGTTTAACACCGTGTACCAACACCCCACTAACTTTCTCCAGTCAAGACCAGCCCTTTTTTAAAAAAAACAACAACAAAAAATGCCCCAACTAGCCATGTCTTACACACAGGTTAAATAAATTTAACAGGAAATATATGTATTGTAAAATGTTCTCCAAGGTTACTACAGACCTGGTGGTATTACCTAAATTTTTCACTGTAACATATGAAATAGACAAAGTGCTATTTAAAGTTTTCGATGTAAAGTCCATGAGAGAAACACATGAAATAACAGCAATTATAGTTACGTTCTTCTTTGCAAATGTTTGCAAATGGCTTGTTACATTCTGATTATAGTAGCCCAGAAAGCTCGGAGCACTGCATTTTAAGAAAGTGCATGCAAATGTGCAAAACAAACCAATAGAGGACAACATCTTAGCATTAAAAAAAAAAAAGAACAACAAAGTAGGACCAGTGCAGAAGTATGGAAAAAACAAAAGATGCCAGCAAAAACAGAAAGGTGGCACGTATATAGAAAAATATCAGTTCAAAAACGCCCCCGCAAAAAACAAACAAACAAGAACTACAACAACAAACTACAGGAAACTGTAGCACAAAACACACATGTTGTTGCACAGCAATCAGTGAACACAAAGAAACCGTTGCAACATTCTTATGTGTCTGCGTACATTGCAGAGTGCAACAAAGAGGCATGACTGCCTCTCGTTGCTAAGCCTCTTGACTCTGAGATTACATACCAACAAACCTGGGTGAACATCAAGTTCACCAGGAAATTAAAAAAAAAACAAAAAAACCCAAAAAAAACAAGAGATACATGCTGCCCTGAGGTGCTCTTAAGACAGTCAGTCCTGAAAAATGTGCCATCACTGGCTATGGGTGGTGGTTTTAACAGTGATGAAAGACTGACGCACATGAGTTTGATGTTGTGCAACTATGGAGGGAAAACCCAGTGTGCTGCCTTTATTATCTGTACAGAAAACATACTGACAGGAAGTGAATGTGATTTTCTTTCTTTCTTTTTTGACTGCTCAAGTGTGATGGCATGCAAAGATTTACCCAGAAGATAGACACAGCATTCGTAGTTGTCAGCTAAATGTCTCACTGTTAAATAGCTATTGAGTGCGGTGTCGCACTAAATCAGTTCTGCTAGTGATCATTTTAGGGGGACTTCATAATCTTCACAATCCTACCTGGGCTTGCAGTCGGCGAGTCCATGGACCGGGACTCACTGCTCCCTCCAGCACTTTCCGAATCACTGCACATCCCTCCACCCTGATTGGCCGAGGTCCAGGGACGAAATGGCGCCTGAATTTTAAGTGCTTGTTCAAAAACACAACATTAAAAGATAAGAATTCCCATGTTAGCTGCATGCAATCAAAACTGTATTTCTCAGTTGATTACAGATCATAAAGTCAGTTGAAGAACATGTTTGTAATTATGTTATAAACACTTAAAAACGGACATTAATTTCAAGTAACAAATTGATTGCATTCAGTAAACTATTTTTTTTATTCCACATCTATTTATCTATGGTTACCTAAATGGGCCTAAAGGTAATGAGGCCATAATTTACTGATACATCAATGAGCAAAGGGAATATGCACACACCTGCACACACTACCAAAAAAACAAAAACAAAAACACGAAGGAAAGTTGGCTACAGTTTAAATCTTCAACCTGGTCACCCGTCCTTCATATTTCAAAATGTTTAACATTTTGAAATATGAAGGATGGGAGAGCAGAACGGGTACACAAATTGTTGCGTACCTCCCTCCGCAACAATGCAGTCTAGTGCAAAACTGTCTCTAGTGCAGGTTTCTGTCTTTGTTGCGGAGGTATTTACTACTCAGTGAGATTAGTAAACTGTGTAAAAGTTTTTGTACTTCCTTTCAGGATGTCATGATATTGACCCTGTTCAGTCACTTGCTCAATTGCATTTATAGAAGAAATAGCGAAAATACTACATGTAAACGTGTGTACCTTGGATGTCAGTGCTACCGTTGGAGCGTCTTTCAGCAATCTTGGGGTGTTGGGCATTGATGGGGCTGTCCACATCATCTCCAACAAGGACGTCAGAGGTCACAGATGCCTGTGACAGGTTACTGTGGGAGGAGTGGCTGCCACTTAGTGAGCGCTTGTTGAAAGGCATCCTAGGGTGGAAAATGACATTTGTGATACTGTAGTTACACTGTGGTAGAAAATGCATAAATTTGCATTATTTACTTAAAAATCATAATGTCATATCCTAGTTATTTGAAATTGTTATATGTACAGCTGTTTACATTGATCTACATATTATTAATTAAATCAAAGTATTTTCCTTTTTTTAAATCCCCCCATCAGGGACTATTACAGTCCAACATCATTTATCCCCAGGATGGGGAACGTTCACAAAGAGCACAGCTTTCAGGCTACCAAATGATGCAGGTAGTCCCCACATAACGTATAAATATCTAATACCTACAATATTATACTTCAGGATTCCTGTCTAGCAGTAAGACCTCCTGACTTCAAGACAATTTTAAGCTCAGTCAATATCCACATTTCCTCCTCTGCTGATGGAAAAAATTACCACTTACACGTGTAAATCTCATCAGTTTTGATAAGATCCACGAATGATCAGCCAATCAAAGACAGCAGTTAATTAGAGTATACTGACAACTAACTGACACATAAGCTTGGGAATGGCAAGAGCTACATGTGATGCCATCCATTGTTAGGCTAAGTATCCAGCTGCATATCACAATATACAATAAGTAGGTCACGGGTCTATATTTAACCTTTTGGTGGCCACTGCTGTGGGTGCATGTGAGAGCATATGAATGCCGGTGTGTGGGCTTAAGTTTCATTTCCTCTTTCCCAAGCTGAATTCTTTTGATCAGAGGGATCGGAGGTGGGTGGGGTGGAGGCAGGAGAGTGGGGGTCGTGGAGGGAGAAAACTAAGTGAGGACAAAGCACACTCTTATTTCCATCTGTCTAGTATTTGTGTGTGTGACCCAAAACCTGTGTCAACAAAACTCTCTCAAAAGGGAAATCATCTATTTTTAACCAAAGCCTTCAAAAGAACTAGATACTACATTTGCCTAATTATGAAATGACCAATGTGTGTTTCATCTTGGTCAGTCAGACATTGTGTGTACATGAGTTTAATGATGCTGAAAATCTTCAAAGAGCAATGTTTCCCTTGTGTGAGTAATGTGCAGCAGTGACCCCTAGAGAAATTAGGCCAGCCATAAATGACAAATGTACAGACAGTGGCACAGCTCAAAATAAGAAAAGAAAAAGTGGGCATACATTTGGTAAATAAAACAAATAAAATATTTTAGTTCATCTTTTAATTTTGTTGTTTTTCTGATTTGGCTTCTTACAGGGGGCTTAGCCTCCACCCCAAAAGTAATGCTAGGGGAAACCCTGACAGGGTTTAGTAAACTGATGGCAAGCCCACTGCCCCAGCTCCTTTCTCCCGTGACCACAATCATTTCCGCAGGAAGCCCTGGCCAGCACGATGTCACGACAGTTTCAGATTTTCCAAAGCAAGCTCTCTGACTCTGAAACTCCACCTATCACCACTAAAGTGTGTACAGTCTCAGACAGTAATAGCTATAGTACTACATGATATTTATTTAAAACTATTTGTTAAACATCAGTGAAAATTTACAGTTCCAACAGTGAAGCTTTAAGGTGTTGAAACAATTATTTGTCAACACAAAATGCAGAGACAAAGGCATTCAATTCAATTCATATAGCTCCAAGAAAACACGGTTAATATAAACAGAATTGGCCCCAGCACAGAACCCTGCGGAACTCCATAGTTAACCTTAGTTTGCATACATCCTACTAAAAATATGACAAACCTTCTAAATGATGCTGAAATTAAAATGCTCTTAGAGCTAAATCTTTAAATAAATAAATAAAAATCCCCCCCGCCCCAAATAACATCTGTCAAAGTAAAAAAACACTTTTCCTTTAGATAGGTAAGGTAATTTGATTACCTTAAAAAAGCATTACATTTCAATTTAATTCAAACATTCAAGAGCTGAACTAAATTTAAACACCTGTTTAAAATTATAAGCTCTGACCGCATTCAGACAGCAACCAAGAGGAAGTGACGTCTCACCCTGTGTTTTGCGTGGCAGGTGAATCCAACGAGTGACACTCAAGTCGAGGCGTATCTGTAGGTAAACTCCTGACAAAGTCGATGTAGCGCTGGCCAGGCTCGTACAGCTTGGCATTTTCACACAGAGTCTGGTGGTTGACAGGTAGAGACACAACCTGGGCCTGCTGAAGCTGGAACCAATTGACGGTCACCTGAAACGGGGACACATCGTTCCAGTGAATGATGATTCAGCAACTTTGAGCCAGTGTTTCCTTATCAGTCAAGATGTGCATTATTTCTACAGTTCAGCCTGGTTTCAATTTAAATGAACATGTCTTTAAAGACATCAAGTACTTTAACTTACAGCCTTGAGGGTAAGGTCACACTGGGAGACCATCTCTCGGATCTGAGTGATGATCTCATTCTTGGTGTTGACCAGCTCGACTCTCTTCACCCCGACATCAACCTGACAAGCTTTGCAATGATCTTTGGCCTCCTCAGCCTGCCAACAGAAAGAACATAAATCTTTGAAATTTTCGATTAAAGCGATGGATTCAAATCTGAAAAAAAAAAAAAAACCTATTCTAGGCAATTTTTACACATGAAATAAAGACAACATCCTATCACTCGTTTATTACATAAAGCACACAGCAGAAATCACAGTTTGCTTCAGATAAATTCACACTACTGGAATTTCTCACACTTTCTAATCACAAGAAACAAATTCACTGATATCTAAAATGGATAGATTAGACTGAATGGAGGTGATGCTCTACCTTCTGCAGCGCCTCCTCCTCCAGCCTACGCCTTTTTTCTAGCTGTTTGGCCGCTGCCGCTCCCCCTCCACCTGCAGTCTGCTCCTCCTCCAGCCGACTAGTGGACACCTTGGCCTTCTCGTATTCATCCTGCCGCTGGGTCTGCAGCAGCCGGGCCTTCCTCAGAGCAGTGTCTGCTTCGTGCTGGAGATGTACACATATTAGGTTGATTTACACACATGCTGTCCACAACATAAATGCAACCACAGAAAAAGATGGCTTTTAAGTTTTTGATAACATGCAATAATTCCTATAAAGATACAATTCACAAACAGATTTGCATAGATAATTCATGTTCAGTAACATTTCTATTATGATGACCAACTGCAAAGTTTAGGACTTTGACTGGTGACATTGCTTTTATGTTTAATAACAGGTCATTTACAAATAACTAACAGACCTCCATAATATTTAGTGGATTAGTGTATCTCAATCTGTCATACGTGCATCAGAGCACTTGTCTTGGCAGGTTAAAAACAAACTATTTGTTTGGATTTGTATACTGGGCTGAGTCACTTCAAGAGCATTCTTGGGCTGAGACACCAGGTCAATAAAGCTTTTGATTCAGTGTGCATTTGTGTGTGGTCCTCTTAAAAGTGCAACCTCCATGACTGTCGGCTCACCATTTTCTTTTGCTCTCTCTGCCACTGCTCCTTGACCTCTTTTCGCAGTTTGTCCAGCTCATTTTTTCTGGCCAGGAGAGGCTGGAAAGAAACACATAAAATCCACAACACACCCACCACACACAAAAGCAGTAAGACCACTTGTTTCCATCATACAACCCAAGAAAAAGTTAGATTTCATGAATGCAGCAGTTACCTGCATGAATTTGTTGCTTTGGAGTATTGCTGCAGTTTGAAGAATCAGCTGGCTATACTCGATGTCATTTTTGAAAGCTGTCATGTAGATCTCACGGAAAGGCATGAATTCCTTGAACGAGGCAGAAGAGGGTTAAATCACAATCCCTAACATGTGTGAGGTGGCAGCAAATCGATGCCGACGTAAGTCAAGTTAATTGCGGCATCAGCTTACCTGTTGACTGGCAAGCGTCTTAGCGGTCTCAGCCATCTTGGCGTAACTTTTTGCACACTCAATATCTGCAAAAAGACAACAAGGTTCAAATAGGTTCAAATACAGTAGAAAAACATAACAACACAATGTGCTTTCTACTGGCTCAAAAATGTATATTTTCTTTAAGTATCTTTCATTTTGAATTAACAATTGGATCTCAAACTAAATTTTTTAAAGGCACTAATGCTTTCTAAATCAACAGTACATCGTCCTTAATTCTGATAAAAGATAAAGCACTCAAAAAAAAAGTGTTTGCAGTGTGTTTAAGAGAAGGAGCTGATAATAAATGGACTGTACAGCTTGACTGAGCGCTCTGTGTCATAGCACAAGTGAAACCATTCATTAACCAATCTACCAAACAAAAGTTTGCACACTACAAACTCAACCTTGAGCATGAACAAGACTTCATTCTTTTACATCCAGCTCAGGTGATCAACACAGTTTCCCTGGGAACTAGCCTTTAATAAATCCCTACATTGTCCACTGACTAAAATGATGTGTTTAGCTAGAAAACGTACAATACAGTTATCAACGACATTTTCCAGTGATCTTGTAATGGAGCCACTTTTAAGATCAAGTGAGAAAATTAACTACTAAGATGGCTGAGACACCATGAGTGTAGCGTTGCATGATTCAATTTCATATTCATTAATGCTGAAAATTATTATTCATCATATAATGTCCCTTTTGGAGCCCCTCGGCTCACCTACTGTCCAGAACAAGCCGTTTTAGTTCCCATCGTCATAAAAAGCTAATGAAATGATCTCAGAGAGCCTCTGAGATGTGGTGAAGCTCAAGTCAAGCACATGACCATAGTCCATGACACCAACCCATGACATCATTTTGGATTCTCATGAGCTACTTAGGCATTACTTAGTGACTTACTACTTAGCTGCCGCCTCCTAACAGTACTTCAGAATTGGTCCTATGAATCCACCGGTGTCCTAACTCACCCATATTGAGACGCTTCTCCACCCATGCCAGCAGCTCTTTGGTATACTTGGACCACGCCTTGGCGTAGGCCAGTGCTGACTCCACTCCGCTGTCCTGCCGCTGGAGTGTCCTGTCCACCTCTTCGGCCCGAACCGGTGGAGAAGACTCTTTGATGAGCACACGAAAAAAAAATAAATAAATAAATCACACGAGGAAGCGTGTGCAACATGATCCCCTCCAACCAACCCACATCGAACATGGTTCGATGTACTACGTGCATGTTTAGCAACATCTATGACTGTGAGTCAGCAGGAAAAAGCCCATGCTGACCTTGAGTTAGCAAGATGTGGGCTAATGCCATTTGAAGGGAAGTAATAGTGACAGCAGACTGACCACATGCATTAATACGAGAATAAGGTGACTGGACATAACTGCAGATAGCCCCAAAGACACAGACATGCCAGAGACAGGACAAAAAAAAAAAAAAAAACACCCCCAAAAACAAACTGAACCCCCCCCCCCCCCCCCCACTACCCAC
>VVHJ01000104.1:20864-32445 GCA_015107715.1 Tylochromis polylepis | reverse complement strand
AATTACTGTGTTATAATATCTACTATTCACTATAGGAACTTCCTCTGAAATAAAAAAACAATAATACCATTACCCAGTCCTATTTCAAAAAAAAAAGTTTGTCTAACAGCTGAAAACTTTCAATCTATATACTTAAAAATCCTTCCAGTGATTAATGCAATATAATCACGAGCATTAATAATAAGGTTTTTACAGAGTGACTATTAAGCTCTCAAATCCAAGCCTTCCTCATTGAAAAGGTGCTGCTTTTTTGTCTCGCTTGTGCATCGACATGTTTCAGTGCCACATAAACACTCAAGTTACTGCATGAAAGACAGGACTTGCAAGCGCTTATTTTTTTGTGGCACATACATGCACACGCCCAAATGTGTGTGGACTCATTCCAAATATTTCAGCTAAAGGTAAAGGCCATTCACATGCACATGCAGAGCCTCCTCAGGGCTCTCCGTCATGTCACCATTCCTTAGAAGTAAAAGCTTTTTATGCAGCCCCTCTCTGCCCCTCTTTGCAATGCAAATTGAGACGAGGTATACTCTAGGGATTCTTGTGTGGCCGCCAAGTTAAGAACTGACCTGCATGCCAGATCATAATCTTAAAGAATGAGTGACTGAAAAGGATTCCTCTGTGCAGTTCCCACTGGACTGGCAGACAAAGCACAAAGGACACCCGCTTTTCCCTGCATCTTCAAGTATCAGATACCTGACTCTCAAATATTATTTTCTTAGTCTCTATATGGGGTTTGAAACACATGCTGCTGCATTCAAAGCACTCGAGTGACTTCTGAAGAACTGTGTCACTTTGAAGCTAAAACACAACTCCAGAGAAACATTCTCTGGGAAGTTCTTTAAACCGGGATTGGGAATACCGTGTGAGAGACAGGACGTGGTAATAGTGAATGTCCAGCAGAGAAGACTATCAAGGGAGAAGGGAGGATTAGATAAGCAGAGACAGAAAACAGACTAAAGGAAGAGTGGAGGAGTATCTGGCATGTTTTACAGGAAAGCCGAAAGTTATGAGGGTGTGCATTTAGGGGGGAGCTGGTCATCTTGGCTCACCTTTGACCGTGGCGATGACGGTTCCAGCTGTACTGAGGATATCCACTGAGTTGAGGCTCTGGTGTTTGCTGATAATGGCCTTCAGGACTCGTAGCAGCTCACCGAGACGTTCGTGGACCGCGTGGTGAAGACAGTCCTGGTGCTCTGGAGATTGTCAAGACAGTTAAATAATGCTTATTGCACACATTTTCCACCCAGTCAGAAAGATATGCTCACATTTAGTCCAGACTGATGAGAAAAGGAATCCCTTAGTCGTGTCAGTATGCCACATTTGTTACACATTTAGTAGGAAGATTTTCAATTTGAAACTATATATATATAGCTTTGTGTATTGTACTTAAGGCTCATATTATTCACTTATTAAACACATCCCTTAGTAATAATCAGTAATAATCACTGCACATTTTAAAACTGGAGAACTCGGATTCCTGATTTATAGAAATACATGGAACAAATCTGAGAAAGGGTAATTATATTGAACATTTTGGCACTAAATGACATGTGATATTTGCAATCAACCATTTCAAATGATAGAACTGACATATTACACAGCTAGTGGATTATCTATTAGCCTTGTTAACCTTTCACCAGTAAGATAAGAGATCATTGGCAGTGTTGCTCTGTCTCAGTGATGACAGATCATATGCTACATGATACTGTAGAAGCCGGAAAATTACAGGTTTCCAAGGTGCCATTTTATGCCGTGAACTATGTCTGCAGGCCCACTGTGTTTCCAAACAGAGGTGTAGCAAACAAAATGGTATCACGTTTTATAAACCGTGAGCAGATTAGACCTAGGACCCACCAATTTACATACTCACTGGTGACAAGATAACTATGTGACATTCCATCTTTATTGGTTAAAAATATGACACCCATTGCAGGTTTCATTGCAGTTCTCCTGGTAGCCTGTCCTAGCGACTGCACCATAAATTGGAGGATGGCAGAAGCGCAACACACGAACCCAACTGCTATGTGCATAAATAAACAAGACCTACTATGGTCTTTTAGCAATCATCAGCCATCCAGCGATGGAACCAAAGAAAACACGGTATCTCAGGTATGTGATTCTCTGTACTACACGTGACTTTACTAACAGTGAGTCACAACCATTAACAAGGGGACAAAATGCACTCTGTTATCATCTAACCTTGAAAATGTGCTCTCGCCTTAGTCAGAGTGAGATCATGAACAGCGAAATGCATTAACTAAGGGAAGTAAGGCTGAGGTATTTTTTGCTACTTAATGGTAACATACAGTGGAGTGTGACCAGACTGCTGACACAACATGCATGGGTGGCTTTCTTAGAAATAACCAGTACAAGAGGGTAGACACATGTCCCTCTGCTCCCTCTCTCATACAAACACAATATACACGCATACTCACATAATTACCGTCCTGATCTAGATATGCTGAGTCCTAAACTATAATCACACTAAATACACAGGAGGCTGTTTGGGAGGTTGTTTTAATTTCATGTTTTAAATGTCATATGACTTCACTTTAATAGTCGTTTCCAGGTCACGTATCCTTACAGCTTCTGCAGCCAAGTACAGGTTAAACGAAAACACACACACACACACACACACGCACGCACGCACGCACGCACACAAAAGACAGTCGGTCAAAGCCGCATTTTGTGCTGACGATCACCCCTGGATTACCCTTCATGGAAATGGGGATCAGAAAGACTTTAGCTGTCTCCCGTTTTTTCTTTTATTCGTTAGCTCTCTCTTTTGGAGTGGGACAAATAGTGCCGCCAGTGGGGCTAATAATGCTAGGTTTTTGTGGCCACCGTGACAATACTAGCTGAGGCCTGAAATGTAAATCCAGCCGACTGACCAGTCTGTGACAACTTCACACTGATCAACAGTTCAGGTAAAACGTGTTTGAACAGAACAGCTTAGTTTCTCCTACGTACAGACATGCAAAAATGTCTATATATTCCGCTGCTTTACTGGGAACTTGTAAAGCATACTGCTGATGTCCAGTTGATCAGCAGTATGGTCATAAAGACAACAAGCGGCAACTCAAGTAAACGACAAGCACATATCAAACCAATTAACCAGCAAAAGATTGCCTAAAATGCGTGGAAATCACAAAATAAGCAACTCATTACCAAAACCAGTTGCATGACGTCTGCTCAATCACAAGACTGTTTCACTACCACAGTGGCTACTCCGTGCCAACATGCTTGCTCCTTCTATCTTGCCAAAAGCTTCTCCACAGGACCTGGAATCCCATCTTTATCCATAGCAACCATTTTCATCAATCTTCATCAGATGCCATGTGCAGCTCCTTCCGGTGCCGAAGACCTGGTAGGTTTTGAGGGCATAAGCCTCTTGTCTTTTTGTTTCAGCTGCCCAGCTCCTCACGAGGCAGGAAAAGGGGCCAGTGGTGAGCTTCTGGCACAACCACACATCATAATAAGACTCAGTTGTACTGCACAGTCAACACACATGAGAATACAGAAAGGGCATTCTCATTGTTAGCACACTGAAGCGTCTTACGGAGTGACCAAACATGAGAAACATTGTTTTGTAATTTTCTAGCAACTACTCTTGTATTTGTTCCTGACAACGTAAAAATTGAAAGTAAAAGTAAAAATAAAACAGTGTTTGCTTTTTTAATTTTTAAGTATTTTTTAATGTAGATTTTTGCTATTTTTATCCCTGGTGGTAGGCTTTTTCTCACAAACTCTTTCTGTCACCACAAGGGTCAACGTTTACAACAAGCTGCTTCAGCCCTTAAGCCCTTAATGGGTCCTGGTCAGTTTAGATCCCATTTATGGACATTATCCTTTGAAAGACAACATACACACAATGGACTAAATCATCCCCACAGAGGCAAGATACCCTATTCATCTACCAAGTAACTGGATCCTGAATCCTGAAAGCATCAAGCTTGAGGAGCCTAAAGGTTTATTAAGGACAAGCCTAAAATCATGAATGCCCACAAGACAGAGGGTCTTCCTTTGCAAAGCTCCATGGGCTTCAATCGTCAATGGCGGCTGTGTGGCCTGTTGGAAAAACCTAAATAGAGGCTAATTAGCAAGACATTATGGCTGCATCCACCAGCCCAGCATGACACAGGATAATGTACAGAGACTGATTATTTAACCCCTAAACTGCCATTCTGGTTGGAACACGAAGACAAGGCTGGTTCCCACTGCAGAGTGCCCTTTAAAAACAACAAATCGGCAGAGGTATTGACAGTGCAGCGATGGAAGACGTTTCAATTTGCAAATAGTTCAAGGATTTCTGAAGACTGGCAAAAAATAAACAAGCCTCTGGGAAGATGATTCTGTTTTCCCCCGGGAAATCTAAGGACTCTGGAGTGAGGACTTGTTTGAGTACCGAAAACTCCCCATTGTCCCCGGGGCAAATAGCAAACAAGTGGGACTGGTTACCTCATGGGCCTGCTACATGAAGCATTTATGGAGCATAAATCATCAGAAAAGAAGGACTGGAGTTTGTGCTTATCTTTGTCCAAGTGTGACAGTTAGCAGAGGAGAGATTGTAAGGAGTAGTAGGGGAGGAGTTTTAGTTTGATGGGAGCCAGAAAAAAAGGGTTGGGGGTGTTGTGTGTTATTTGGGGTAGTACTCTTACTGGGGATTTGTCCCAAATTTACCCCAGCACCCTACATCCCTGCTTCGGAGGGGGTTATGAGGGAGTGAGTGAGTGAGAGACATTCCTAGGCATAATAAGCCCTGGTGAATGAAGGCTGCAGGGGGATCAGACTCTGATCCTGATGAGAAGGAGGCCGCAGATCAGGAGCTGCTCAGAGGCTGCCAGCAACGCATTGCCAGGTTTTTACTTCATTAGCGTCATGGAAACCCAACATTCCAGCCTCTTGTTTGGGAGCGCGGATGGGAGTCGCGGGAGTGAGGAGTGGAGGGGGATCCATAATGAAAACATTGTCGGATCGCTCACCACTGAGATGACACATCAATACCAAAACACCGTGGAGGAGATGCTCTCTTGACACCTTCACCTGATGGACTTCAAGATTTAAAATTAAGTTTAGGATGCATACTTTCATTTGATAACATTTATGGTTGGTTTAGGCTACGCAGTATGCAGGAAGGATATGTGGCACATTGGTGAAGCAGTGATGTGCACAGGAATTTCTTGCCCTAGTTGTGTCTGTTTGGTTCTCAAAAGAAAAAAGTGTTAAAAAAACAAAACAAACAAAAAAACACATGTATTAAACTTAGACTAAATTTTTAAAAAATAAACCTTCTACTTCACGTTACCCACAGTGAAAGAACAACCACATAATAAAACTGGCCGCTTTTGTTGTGCAGCCCCAATGTCTTTGCTTGATGTGTACTCACATGTCAGCTTTCACTTTTTGGGCCTTCAATGATTCGACTCTTTGAGGCACAAAACTTCCACTTGGGCCTGACACAATATGACTTGGCAACATTCCTTTTGCTGCGACCCTAGCTATGCTCATTCATGCATTGCAAATAATGGGAGCAATGTATTATTTATGCTTCAAAACATTTGAGAGGACAGAGGGTGCGTATTGCCACAAAACAAGTGTGAAATCGCTAAACGTGTCACGACCGGGTCTGCTCCGATCAGATGGAAGCAGCTCAAGGCAGAGGGGGCTAAATAATATGTTGGACAGGCAACCCATGACTAATGTCAATCAAAACCTCTCCATGTGTCCCATTGAATAAGACCGCAGCAGGACATTCCTTCGACTCACCCCCCAAATCACCAGCTGGCACTTTGGAGTGGCAGTAACTTGAGCATTCATCAAAAGCTACGGTAAGATTTGCTTACCATAGTTTGACCCTTAGGTCTAATAATCAATCACTGTCTGACTCAATAACCTTTTTTATTGTAAAGGAGTCATATTTAATTGGCAAGAGTGAAATGCCACTTTCTACCACCTCTCTCGCTCGCAGGCAAAAATGACACCGCCACCATTTCAAACTATTTGTGCGACTATAAGGCAATCTTGTGAAATAGGTCCACTTAACCTTTAACACTCTGCCAGGTCACTGCAATGGGTGGCCTATAGATCCCCTTGATATCCCCTTCCCCGTCAAACTTCCTGTGGCTGTGTTCCACCTCTGTCGACAGACCACCGGCAGCCTACTCTGTGGATTAGCAGATTAAACACAGCTGGTTAAAAAAGGCAGGAGAACATTGCCTACATTTCTATGCTCATGCCAAACCATTCCCTGTTGCTTTACCTTTGAAGCTATTTTTCCCATGGCTGCATGCACAAAGAGCTGTCACTCAAGAGAAGAAAAAAAAATATCCTTAGGCTAGACACACAGCACCTTCTACCCAGGTAGGGGGCTTTTTTGTTCCCACTCTGCTGGCAGTTGCCTTTTTCAAGCTTGTTAGCAGTTAAAAAAATAACTAAGAAAACATGCCATTATGTTAACAGACAGGAGAACAAGCTAAAACCATATATTGATAACAATTACAAAAATCTAATAACATGTTAAGACAGGTGAAAAATCCCAAGATGTGTTTCTCTTAAGACACATTTACCCTCAGATATTTCCCTCTTTAATCCTTTGAATATAAATGAGATGCCCAGTGTGGAGTGAAGAATTTGTTTTCATCCTCTTTCATTTCTCTTTGGAGCTGTCTGTCACAGACGAAAGACAGGCAACCTTTCTCTCTAGATATCCCCCCAGATCACCACCATGCTGCTGTCGCCCACTGTAGACGCAAAGCCCTGAAGGCTGGCATTCCAACTATGCTTTTTTTTTTCTTTTTTTTTTTAAAGAGACACTTCAAATCCCCCCACAGTGCAACCTCTAGTTTGCAGCCAAGCAGGCCAGGCATTAGACTGAAGAGAGTACGGGCAAAGGAAAATCTGCAGGACAGAGTTGGGAGAGCTGTCCAACAAGTGCATGGATGGGCCCCTTTAGTACACCTGTCAAGGGGCAGAATTGGGTGGTGAGGAGGCTGAGATTGGGGGCAAACACTGCACTGAGAACAAGAGCACACTGTTTAGCTTTACTAGCATTCTAATCCTGGGAGAATGGGCTTTGTGGGCTAAAGAGCTTTGAAAAAAGAAGACCCTCAAAACACAGTTACTTTCATAACTGTCAAGGCATTTAATTGACTGAAACAGTACATTTCAGTCAATTAAAAACATTCAAGAATTCCAAGTTGTGTGAATTTAGCACACTGCAAAGGGTGGACTTCAGGGATAGCTCTTTGTATAGCACTAACTTGAACTGCACCGAATATAAAAAAAAAAAGGGAATCTGGGAAAACTATACCAAGCATTTTAACTGAGCACAATGCACTGTTTTGTTTCTTGCAATTAAGAGCGTGAGCAGACACAGACTTGCACAGGAGTGAAGGTATTCTGGTGTCTAGAGCCAGCCAGTGCTAATCTGCCAGTCTTCTCTAAAAGCATTCAAAGTTATACTACCAAGGAGTTTTCTGTTATGTTAGCCATGAGCCATTTCTGTTCTATCAAATGGCTGGGAAGGTAATGGTTTAATTTATGAGCTCTTAAATTCAGTGACTGCTGTGGACAAAGACAGCAGCTGGTTATCCTTCTCTCTCCCATCAGCTCTATTGGCAGGTAACAACAGAGTTATGAGCTGTACCCAGCATGGGGCTGGCCCAGTCACATGCAAGCATGCACCAAGGTTAGGGTTAGCCCTGCAACAGACTGACAACCTGTCCAGGGTGTACCCCACCTGGAATAGGCTCCAGCCCCCTGCAACCCTGAACTGGATAAGCACCATCATGCACCCTTGGCATTAATTTTGGATCGCAATTAGTTGAAATATCCACGTTGAATCGATGAATAATTCGCACCATACATTCTTGATGCCAAATAAATGCTACAAGTTATAAATCTATTGCAGGGGATAATTAGTGGGGTTGCATAGTCTCAGTAAATCTTCAGCCTTCAAGTTTAATTAGGAGAGGCAAAAGAAAGTCTTACACAGACAAATAGGCCTTTAATAAATCTATATTCTGAGTAATATTAATAAGAATAACATGACACTAGTATATGCCCGTTTTTCACACACATTTAAGAAAACATTTATAAAAGTCATCTTCAGTATCCTTTTTTTTGGGGGGGGGGGCAAATATGGGCAAAAAACTTCTACTGTATATATGAAAGAATACACAAGGGCTGATTTTCCCAAGAACATTCCCTCTTCAGCTCCCACAGTCTATATAAACCTCTCGTGTCCAGTGTGGGAATCCTGGAGCTTTATCTCAGTGTGTGGCAGACATCGACAGCCTCCTGGAACAAAGCTGCTCCCACAAAAACTGTGCCTATAACCGTAAATCTTTCTGGAGTGTACGAAGGAGAGGGATATGCACAGAGAGGGAGCTTCCTATGGTTCCAACGTGAAAACAACTTGCAAATCTTCAAGTCAAGCTAGACTATCAAACTTGACAAGTCTGTGTGGCTTTGCCACCTGTATACAGCCTGCCTTCAGTGTACACATTGTTGTTGCCAAAAGATAGTCAGCTCAGTGCGCTCTGTACAGGGTGCATTATTACGTGTTTTGTTCCCCCAGTCAGAGGGGATAAATTGACCTGCCATATGTCACAAGACTCTGTACTTTAATCCTAGGGAGGGAGGGAGAACAATCCAAAAATCTATCTAACTCTAGCCCATCAACTAATAGCAAGACAATAGCTGTGCTTTTAAACAGGGGTCCCCCAGAACAATTAAGCTAATGTAATAAATCCTGTTAGGAGGCTTAATTTACAAGTGTCCAGTATGATTAAATCGAGATCCCAGGAATCCCAGACCTTGAATGTAAGTACATATTGGGGAGACTGGTTGTCTTGTGCTCAGGATAATTTACAGCAGCTTTAAATACGGGCACAGTAAAAGAACCATAAAAGGAACTTTTGCATGCATCACAGTGGATCCCAGACCCAGAGGGAGAGACTGTCTAAACACAGCATAGCTGCAGCCATTAAGAAAGTCTGGAATGGTTAGTGAAAAGCACGAGAAGGGCTAATTTTAGGCTGGTATTTCACAAGGGGTGATTTCGAATACAAATTACGAAAATAGCATTAGGGCTTTCTCTGAGGACCCAGATCAGAATCACTTTCCCACAAAGCCTTTTCATCATGGCAGGATATTCAGCTGGCTTTCAAAAAAAGACACACACACACAAAAAAAAGATGGGCACTTACGTTTTGACATGTGGGAAAATATTTTCACTTCAAAAAAATAAAAAAGTCCAAAACGCCAATATGCAACTTGATAAACTTAGATTACCCATCAATGAACCAGCTGAACCTTTTTTTTTTCTTTTAAAGCAACTCAGTGGTCAGGTGTATTACAGTATGCCATTATACATTACTCAGCACCTGCAGGTCATTTTTCAGAAGCCACCTGTTAATCATTAAAATCCAGAACAACACAATCTAAACCTCCAAAAACCCACACTGATTAACAGAGAACACCTACGACTCAAAGGCTGAATTAAAGAGGGCAGCCATACGAGTCATCCATTCACCCTGACAAATCATAACCGTGACAAATGAAGACGAAGCTGTAATAAAACCCAGGTTTCATGTACGTGTACTGCACCGCAGGCATTCCTAGAAAGAATGATGGGGACTGTGCAATATTTGACAATCAGAGAGCTGCTGAAGGCACGGGCCTTGTACACGTCAACATTCATGTGCTGCACAGAAACCTCACTTCATTTATAATGCATGATTAAAGACTTGGCTTTAAAACACATTATGGTCCACTTTGTCAGCATGTGATTCAAAAGAGTCTCTAAACAAGTGTGTGTGGTTTGTTCTACAGCAATGTAGGGTACGTGTAACATGAGTGTAGGACAAGCACAATGAACTAAGCAGTGCTGTGGATGCAGATTTGAGTTTAAGATTTTCTATGTGAAGGTGTGTGTTTATAGTAGTCACAATATATCGGCACAAAAGCAGTCCATAGAGAAAAATACAGGGTGTCGAATTAAGGCAGAAACAAGGAACGGATATTTGACCGACAGGGAAACGCCCTGACACCAATGCAGGAAATATCTGAAACACCACATTAGGTGTTTAGGTGTTAGCTGTTAATGCCTTGTTATAGCATGCTAATCTGGTTAAAACTGTTCTGTTCAAAGACTGACCAGACAACTAGAAAAGTATCAGAATAACACAATTTACTTTTTGGGCTCAGGTCTTTTCCCTGGTTTTTGTTATTCATCTCCTCCATGCAAAACCTCCTGGTTTTACACAGCGACAGCACAACTACATTAAAAAAGAAGCTAAAATCAAAGCTGTCTGTATGCAGACGGACTACTTAGTTTAGTCTGCCACCATCTTTAAATTCAGCGGCTCTGTAAAGTTGTTAAGCCGACAGCAGCTGTCCACATCTGTCATTCTATCAGCAACACCTGCAACATGCGGGGGTGAGTCTAAAGAGAAGCATTTACTCTACTACATTTTAACGCTTTAGTTGCTATTTAGCTTCTGAGATTACAACATAAAATATGAGTCTATTAATAAACCATATTGTATTCTTAAAGATTAAACTAACAGGCTTTATTATGGCCTAGTGAAAATACAGAACTGGCCAGTAAAAGTCCGACTGACTTCCTTCCTTTTTTCTCACCTGCGCTGAGTGGATTGCTTACTGTTGCAGTTTTCATTATTGCGCAGCTGACACATGAAATTGGCTATGATCCTCCTCGGTACTCAGAGCACAACTACAGCGATGGCACACCTATCATATCAGGACAGGCACTCCCACACTTCGAAAATAGACGATGAGAAGCACAACAATGTTCTGCAGAAAAACAAACCGCAGTCTGTTGCTTGGAGTCTGTCATTTATTGAAAGAAGACACATTAGGGGCTAAATAGTTGCTTGACAAATCATATGATGGAAGGACCCTACTTACAGCTGTACACAAATGCCACGGGGGCCACCTCCACAGCTCATCTGGTCTGCAAAACAATATGTCAAAATAATAATCCCCTCCATCCAATTGCTAACATGTCTTTCACAAGCAGCCAATGTTTAAGGTCACGCCCCCAAAAAATATCTGTCACACTGTGAATATGACATGTTGTCGACACTGACCCAACAGCAATCCAGGAGGATAAACAGGTTTCTCTCAGGAACTAGTAAAAGACAATTCAGACATGCATCACTGACCCACAACTCAAGAGGCACTAAGTACTAATTACCATTTAAGGTTGATGTGCACTGCTAGAAAAATAAAACACAGGCTGAGAAAAGCCCCTGTGGGATCAGTCCTGCGGTCAGCAGCTATTCTGGACCTGGGAAAGTATCGTTTCTGCAAAAAGTTGCCAGTTAGCAGGAGCATGATAGTCTGGAGATGCCTCCTGGGACAATGGGTGTCAGACTCACATCAGTGACTGTGAATACAGGCAGTGTTACAGGCTACAGGGGCTCTGAGCTGACTGTCGCTCATCACTCTGTGTCGTAAAAAAAAAAAAAAAAAAAGTTTTAAAAAAAAAGGAGGGTTCCCTTCAGTTTTAGCAAGTGCTGGGGGTAATGAGAGGTTGCCTCTATTGTGA